>JAPSES010015953.1:0-13723 GCA_029822895.1 Maxillicosta whitleyi
TTCCTTGTCTCAGAGCGAACATTTCCTGAAAATGTCATTAGGTTTGGTCAATAATTAACCCAGATACTGAGAAACTACATTTTTGGCCCCATTGACTCCAATGTAAAAGAAAATTTCAAAGTGATCCAGAATTGAGGATTTCTTCCGAATCACCCCCTTGTGCCATTGCCAACAAATCCTGAAAATTTCATCAAAATCTGTCCATAACTTTTCGAGTTATCGAACGGACAAACATAACCTTGGCGGAGGTAAAAATAAGATACTGTGCTTACTGTACGTACAGTATACAGTACATATGTACAGTAATAGCGGACGAGACTCCGGCGTCGTAAAGTTGAAATAACACACTAGAGGAGTACTGATGAGCCCAGAGGTTTTAGGTCAGGTCTTAATACCCCCGCTTCCTCCTTCATATTAACCTATGTCCAGTATCACACTTTATTATCTTAGCTGCAAAGGATCAGTCAGGAACATGGAGCATCAGAGACAAATAAGAGTCGGAGCAGCCAGTCTTCACTTGCTGTTACATGGGTTTATTTGCCCAAGTACATGGTGAACACACGGAGAACTCGTCCAGAGCGAGGTCTGCCGTCGCAGTCCTTATATCCCGTACCAGGACTGGGAGGTGTTAACGACATCAAACAAACATTCTTCTACTTTCGGAGACCTGTCTGTCTGCCTCATGCTGAACTGGCCTGCTCTGCTGTTTTTTGTTTTTTTTTTACAACCAGCCTCCCCTTCACATCTGGCCAAGACACCCAGAGCCCATTCTGCCATGAAATCTACTTATCAGATATTTGAGTGACTAATGACACCCATGTACAGAGCTGTCTCATCCTCACATGTCTTTAACCAGAGGCAGAGGCAGTGCTGGCCCCCCTCCCCACATACCATAAAGCAGACCCTCAGAGCTACACTTTGGCCCAGAGCTGACCTGAAATACAGAAGGTTATGTCACTATGGACGGCTCCATCAGTGTCCATTGTTTTCCCATGTTTGTACCTTAATCCTTCCTAACACTTGCATACAAAATTCCTCAACACTACCTGTATTTAACTTTCCTTAAACCCATAAAGACCCAGACAGCCACTGGTGATCAAAACCATCTACCGATGTAAACTGTTTAATACCTGCTGATCTACTAATCCTATCAATACATGTAAATAACTGGTGTAAAATACAGTTTGTCATCTTTTCATGGTCAGGTATGACCCATTTGGACATTCCGAGGCCCCACCCCCTCCAGGTTGTTGGTTGTGCTGCTCTGTCCTGTTCAACAACTGAAGATGTTTTCATGTATTTTTATATTTACTTCTTGGATTTCTTTTTGCCACTTATAGGAAACCAAATATGGTAACTTCATTGACCTTGATTTACTACATAACAATAAAAAAAAAAAAAAATTGTGAAAAAATTTACAAAAGTAACAAAGTTTTATATCGCCCAATAACAGGTATTTCTATGAGCGCCCTATAACATTTTACATCAGTAAAAGGTTTGGGGTCTTTATGGGTTAAATGTAATATCCAGATGTCAGGTCATAAGCTTGTTTGCTTTGAGGTTTTCTTAATATGAACACACAGTTAAATGCTTTGGAAGGTTGTGTGTTGATGATAATACAACACGACAGGCTTTTTCTCTCTTTTTTTTTCTTCATTTTTTTACTCCTTATTTGTTTATTTTGTCAGTCACATGCCACAGCCTTCAACTTAACATAGTCAACATCAGGTCAAAGTCATTTATCTTAAGTAGCAAAGCTCAATCTGTTTGACGCAGCTGACAACTCGCATGCTGCAACGAAGCTGCTTCCACTGTCTCTGTGACAGTTATAGTAGAGCCACAGCTGACCGCTTAGCGCTAATGTGAACTGATCCTGTCACTACACAGTGGACTGAATGCTAATGTCAACAGTCACGCTCATTTTGCATTAGCATTATGAATCACTGCCTCCGCTCATCATACTATTTCCTCTAATGACTCACTGCTGTGTAGGTTAGCATTCCCTGAATATGTTTGGGAAGCCTCTGGATTGCAACAGCCAACAGCATGCTTCACAGTTACTGGAGACAGTTGTTAAAAAATAAAGTGTGTAGTGAGCAGAACCAAATATTGACTGGCTATTGATAAATAATGCATAATTCTCCAGCACAATTTGATGTGCAACGTGAATGCGTGTGTTATGAGATCCTAAGCGCATAATGGGAAGGCACTTTAAATATGTTGATAGAGGACAGTAACGTGAAGCGCTTGGTAATCATTTCCAGTCACTGGCTCTGAATCAATCTGAAACACAAACTAAAGGCGGAGGCTTAAACCACACATACTGGTGTAGAGTTCAGCCTCAGGCGTTTACAGCAGGTCTAGGTGCTGTATGTGTACCAACACACTCCCACTGTTTAAAAGTAAATGAAACAGCAGTAGCATCTACTGCATGTACTACACTATATATGGGAATTTCATTAAAAGTAATATTCCAACATGAAAACACCAAAAAACATCTTCAAAAATGTTTGTATGTTTAATAGTATCTTCTTCTTTCGGCTTTTTCCTTCAAGGGTCGACACAACGAATCAATTGCCAAACATCCTCTTCACTCACAGAAGAGTATGTTTAATAGTATACATACAGCATATAGCAAATAGCAATTCCCTTCTGCACAAAAACAACAATTATTTGCCAATTTGAAGTGATTTTTTTCTATATTTCAATAAATAAATGCATATAACAGTTATTGTCTGTGCTTCAGATATTCTATTAAAGTAAGAAAATATGTTTAGTATCAATGACACAGATCATTAAAGACGCCAGATTATTAGATAGAAATTAACATCAGAATGGACGGAAGCCGATGACGGCCATGTATTTACATATTATTGTATGGTCCTTATCTCATATAATGAATTCAGTCATTCATTATCTCGTGATAATGAATTAATGTATTTCATTATTTACTTATATTGAGCTATAATAGAGAACCATACAGAACTCAGATATGAGCAAGTACCATATCCTGCGTATTATAGCCGTTAAGAGCTGCCGCTGACATGTGATGTACAGAGCAGAACACATATTCAACAGCAACTAACTGATAACTTATAGTAACTACAAGGAAACAAACTTTGTTATCCTGAGATGACAAATTAATTTATTTCATTATCTTAAGAAAATAAACTTTTTTATTCTGAGATATGATATGATATATGTATCAGACACATCATCAGTTTCTCATACCTGACTTGTTTTGGCGATAAACTTCCGTCTTCATCAGATACTTTATTTTGTTATCACAAAAAAATGTTCTCAATATAACAAATTGATTAATTTGTTATATTGAGAAAAAACAAACTTTGTTGTCTCATGATAACACATTAGTTACTGCAATATGTCAAGGTAATAACCATAAAATAATATGTAAACACAGCTGTTCTCAGCTTCCATAAGAATGCTGTCATCCTCTATTGTGTTTATTAAAACCACTGTAATGTAGTCTATAGCGCCACCTACTGATGATACAGTGCAGCTTCCATTGTTTGTACCAAACCAGTTTTTGGAAATGTACATTATTACCCCACCCCCAAAGAGGAGGCAAAGGATATTGTCTGTTGTTTGATTAGATTTTTTGTTTATTAACAGTTTAGCGGCAAAACTACTGGTTGAATTCATACCAAACTGAGTTTATAGATTACCAGTGACTCAGAATAAATGTCATTACATTTTGGAAAAAAAAATAGGTCAAAATAACATTTTTTTATGACTTTTTAAAATGTTTTTTCTTCTCCCATTTATTTATAATGGGTGACTTTTCAAATGTCTATAAAAACATCAATTTTATTCAATTTACTTCAAACTTGGCACAAATATAGAGACAGTTAATTTGCTGACATCAGCACACGCATAGACAGGATGACATCAGCTGGATCCATATTAAAATTAGTTACAATACATGGGAGGGGCGGGGTTTGTTGTGCCTGGAACCACTTGTTTATATTTTTGGTTTGGGGACTTGTCAAAGGTTTGCTTCTAATTCCTTCGACATTTCATGAATACGCAACTAGTATTTTTGTCTCATGGAGGCTGTCAAACATTTCTCCCAGGAATTATATTCATATGCAACTATTTAATATTTTCTAAAGTTTAGATTTAGACACTGACAGCTTGAGATAAAAGGGCTCAGTTTGGTTTGGATGTGAGTAAATATGACTCACTCTGTATTTTGTAACATTTAAAGCCAACCACTATCTTTGCTTTCATAGCCTGAACCCAAAGTTTTACAGGAAGTAGGAAATAACCTCAACAGTCTCTGGTGGCAAAGTCCTGAATTTTGTATTTTTTGACATGCGTCCAAAGGCAAATAATAAATAATAATAAATAAATAACAGAAAGAAAGATTATATATTCATAGTTTGCAGAAATATATGATCACAACATCTTCTTCTGGCTGCTGTGTTGTGTATACATGACCTGCATCTACATCCTGGGGCCTTTCCATCCTTTGGCTCAAGAACAAGCGACTGAAGAGCAAAACTTATTCAGAATATTGTAAATCTATCAAACATCCAGGCCGACTCTCCTGTGTATGAGACAGATATTGGGAGAAATAATCTCAGTATTTCTCTCATTTCTTTTCACTGGTGTTTATCATACATGGACTTGCCTGGAACCACAGCTCAGTGAGGGAAGTGACGGATGTGTTAGCCCTATTGTTTTGACCGAGCCACCTCTGTCTTAAAACATAGTGTACAACTGGAGTACAACCTGCCCCTAAAAATAACAGCAGACAGTTGATGAACAGTGGGGAACCTCAGGCTCAATCTATGCACATCTGTCAGGCAGGTTTGAGCAAAAGCATGCTGCATTATTAATGACGCGCCGCTTAGGGAGAAGCTGGAGGCCAAGCCTAGGGATGACATCTGTCAAAGAGATGCACATCTCTTTCCAGGTTGTGGTACTTCAGCCCATGTTGGCGTGAGGGCAGGAGAACTGTGTGCATGTGCACGTGCGACAGGCTCTTTTGGATTGACCTTCATTTGTCTAAGCCTTTATTCGTCGTCCATTCTTTTTGCTAATTTTTAACATTAGTGTCCTTTCTCTCGGTGCAGTTTTATGCAGCTTTGTCAGACAACACACTCGAGGCTATTGTAGAACTCATTAGTGTAATTGGCAATAAACTGCAATTATTTTGCAGCTGCTGACTGCATAAGCTAAGCTACTACAAACAGTGTTGGGCCAGCAAATGAAAGAATGCCAGCACTAGCTTCCCTGGATTTCTCCCTCTCCGGCCGGCATTGCTGCATGGAGAGATAATAATTACTGCTGAGGGGCTAGGCAAGTTCATCTTCGAAGAGCTCCAAAACACCAAAGGAGTCAATTTCTTCTCCCCTGACTTTAATAGTAATACATTTGTGGGTTTGTCCGGGGCTCTCCATGACTCAATAAAAAATAAATGAATAAATAATAAGCCCAATTGAAGGCACTTGGTCGACATTCATGTTCCAGCTTCTTCTCCTTTACACAGAAACCTTCCAATTCCCTGCTCGTATGCATTATTTATACATTTACAACATGCAAGTGTGTGGTGGGAAACATGACTGATGATAGGGAATAGTACTCTGAGATTAGGTACACTCGAAATACACTGTGCAACTCAATTTTGTTGTTTGTCATTTTAATTCTATCATGACAACAACTTGAAAATCTAGTGTCAGTACACCGTTGATAAGGGCCATGGCCACATCTGGTGTAGCACTACTTCATTTTACTGTAGCTTCTCATGGATTTTTTTTTTTGTTGGGGAGTGACTAGTTATATATGAAAACTAAATTATCTAAAAAATGCAACTATAAAATCCAACAGATGCTTCCAAAAAGAATTGGTATGTAAGATATCAGACAATCTACTGGCAGAAATGAAATGTAAAATTCATAATCATGTTTTAATGAGTTTTTTCACATGAAAATTAGAATATTTGTTGGCTTAGAATAGATGTTTAGCTCATAAAGACCCAGAGCTACTTTGGTGGCAGTTCCCAAATTAATCATTTTCTGTATTTAAGTGATTTATTACAATTTTTTAAAATAATATTATCCTCTGTATGTTGCTTTTTGTCCCCCAATGAAAGTCAGGTAGTTTTCTATTTCATAAAAGCTTAGATAAAAATTGAGTGTTATTATATCTGAAAAAAGAAAAAGTGACTTTAAACAAATTTGTCATTAACTGAACATAAACCCAGTGTCTCTATCCATCATTGATCCAACTCCATACTAAATTACCCATAGATGTGAATGTTAGAGTGATTGTTTGTCTCTATATGTCAGTCCTGTGATGAACTGGAAGTACCCCACCTTTGCCCAGAGGTAGCTGGGATAGGCTCCAGCACCCCCTGCCAACCTCTCAAGGATAAAGTGGTTTTGAAGATGAATGAATGAATTATCAGATTTAGTCAGATGTGACCTGGATGTGATTCCAGTGCTCTCGAAGCTTGAAAAGTGGAATCACTTTTCCATAACAGCATTAAATTACCTTAAATTCCTCCATATTTATCTTGAGTCATTTGATTTGGGCTGATAGGAGAGAGCTGCAGAAAAAAGGTAGGTGTGCTTTCTCAGTGTCTAGCCTTTTTTCTCATCTCATTTCACCTCCTGCAGTTTTAAGAACCTGCCTTTAGTCTGGACAGTCTGCATTTATGTGACAGTGTGTGCATATGATTCTAAAAGTTTACTTCAATGAGTGAAGTTTACTTCACTTGACTTTCAATCCTGGAACTTCAACAATATTAAGGTTCTATTGAGGAACTTTCCACGGGATAAATGTAGGTATTTAGGATTTTTTTGTATCTTTTGCCCAGTTTAAAACTAACCCTTAAACACCTTTTGTACCACCTTCCAAACGCAATTACATTTAACCTTTATTAGGTGATTTCTTACCATTTATGATAATGATAATAATAATAATAACAATAGTAATTTTTCAGTGAAAACTAGCTATTTTCCTTTATTCAAATCTGCTGGTAATGTATATATTCATTAAAAAGGTAAATTCAGAAGTTATTATATCACAACAGAGGGGAAAATGTGACTTTTTTGGCAAAAATATATCATTAACTCAGCATAAAAACAGCATTTACACAGAAAACATAGTTTCTGAACCAAATGGGTCATATATGATTCTGGTGAAAAGCTGAGAAACTGTATTTTACCCGAATTATGTATTGATGGGACCTGTGGTTCAAAACTTATTAAACATTTTTAGTCAGAAGATGCTCCAGTGGCTGGTCTGTGGGGATTAAAACAGCAATAGTTTTAACAGGGTAATAGTAATCTATATATGTCAAAAGTAGTAGCTGAAAGCAAGCTACACTTCAAAACTGTAGACATGATAAAGGTTCAGCATCATTTCTGATTGTGCAGCAGTATTTTGTTTCAAGATACACAGAAAAAAAAATTAGACCATCAAAAGTCGTAAAAAAAATGATTATGAAGTCACGTACTAACTCCTGTGTGTATCATGTGACTAAAACAGACAAAAAAGAGTGTCTAAAAATATGGTGCACCAGAATATGTGCAACCACATTTGGTATAATATATACACTATTGTGAACAAAACCTTTTTTATTTTTACTTTTTGTTACAAATATACTGTAACACTTAATCATTATTATTTTATATTTACAAATGTAGCCCATTGTGAATATTAGTGTGGTAAGTGGAACCTTGTGCGCTGTATTCGTCCGCTTCCGGTTGCCTATTACGGACCCATTTCCTGTTCCGCTTCAGACGCAATCTGGATAAAGATACAGGTGTTTGTGGTTTCGTTGTTCTCAGACTCCACCTGTATTCTACAGGTCAGTACTCGGTTAAAATTACCATGGATGAAAGCCTTAAGCTTCTATATTAGTTGAAAGTAATATTATAACAGTTTTGTGTGTGTAAGGTCAGTTTGTGAAAGCTTATTAAACCACTGGAAAGCCGAACCGCATGGTGACGGTGATCTCGCTAGAGTTCGCGTAGTTATCGCGGGAGTTTGCCAGCTCGCGCTAGATACATTTGTTTCACGGCGATCTGTGTATGATAAGGATTATATACTAATGTGTCTCGCTCCAATTAATTTTCTAAGACTCCTGATCTGACTGTAGTAGCATTTTGGAAACCCAGAATGCACCATTTCTTTATTTAATGTTGAAACTGTAAAGTTAGATGCCTTAATGTGAACATCTTTGTTTATTATATTGTACATTTTTAATACAGCATCTTACGGTTATTAATATACATTCCAAGGTGCTTTTTCCAATTTGGAATAAATGTTAAAGCCTACAGGAGTAATCCTGATGCCAATGCAATATTAAAAGTCCTGGATGTAGTCTGTATTGCTATTGTCAAGAGTCAACTGAAAGTGTGATTAATGATACTAAGTGATTTTATTAATGATGCATACTGGAAGAAATGTACTTTATTTACATTTTCATAGATATGAATTTGAGAAAGCACATATGAATGAACTGAATATAAACTGTATGTGATGGAATTTAATAGATGCAATCTGGAAAAAAAGATACAGGTGCTTCTGTTTTCCTTGCTCTCAGACTCCACCTTTATTCTTAAGATTACATTATTTTTGTTATTGTGGTCACCACACTCAGGAGCCGTAACAAAAGCACTGTTTTTGTCAGTACAGTGACATACATAATGATGTAAAAACTTAAGTGCAAGTAATGTTAATGTACTTTTAGAATGTAAACCCCTTTTTATGTATTTGGCTGTAACCATTCAGTCTGAGCACACTTTCCTATATCTGTCGTGTTTAATGATGTTCTTCCAGTATATTAGTATTTCATAATCTATGTGATGATTTACTATGCTGCTCATTTGTCCAGGACAGCAGCCAAAAATTTGCTTCTCTGCTACATCTGGTGTATGCATCTTGTTTTTTGGAACTAATGCCAATACACACTCTCCTGTAACTAAATAGATAAATACAAATGCAAGTAATTGTGGTTATTATCAAGAAAACATGGAAAATGGCTAGATATCAGCTCCTAAATTAAACTCTTACGTGCTATTTTTGTTGTTATCATTATATTTGTCCAAACAAACGTACCTTTAGTTGTACCAGGCATTAAAATGAACAAGAAATTGAAGAAAACAAGGTTGGTCTAATAATTATTTCTGGGACTATAGTGTAAATTTACACCTAATAGTCTGACATGAACACAAAGTCAGAGCGCTGTATAATACTCCCTCACTTGGAAAAAAAAATGAAGGTGATGAGACACAATCATATTAGAGGAGGAGGACGACTAACGAAAGGATCAAAACTCATTTGGGTTCAGTTAATGGCCACTTAAACTGTATAATGCACTACAAAGAGGCACAAGGTCTGGTTCAAGACTAGTGTGTCACAGGTTGTGTAATTAAGCTCTGTGAATGACTCTTTAGTATAGAAGGGTAAATTGCTGGATGTTTGTGAGCATATGTGTGTGTGCATTTATTTTGTGTGTGCATTTGTTTTCCATGTGTGCATGTGTACACCACAGCCCGCCTTTATGCATGTGTGAGTATATCTCTGAGGCAATGAGACCTTGGACAGGAGAGTAATTGATTCAGAGAATCTTCAAATCAATTCTCGGACAGCTGGGGCCGTGGAGATTAGAAGTGAAGCACAGGCGGCCTAGAGTGCAGTCAGACAGGCCCCAGAGCAAACAGTAATCTCAGGATTATAGACCTCGGGGAGATGTACCTGTTTTCTCTCATTTCGTTCCCTCTTGCTCTCCCAGCAGTGACAGTCTATATTCACTGCTAACCACTTTCCCCCCAAAATGCTGCACTGCCTTCCTCCATCTATAGAGCCTCACAATAAAAAAAAAAAAACGCAGCCTAAAAGCTCTTGCTGACATCGAGGTAAGATTTCAGCGCGAGTGTATGAATATAATCAGGGGCGGATGTGGACTAACAGATGTGTGTTGTCTAATGACTTTTAACCTTTTTATTCCCTGTAGTTTCTTTAAATAAAGCTCTCTGCAAAAGTGGCCAAATTCTGGGGCTGATTATCTGACTGTGTAGCTCAAAGGAACCACTTAACCTAATGAAGTAAATAAGGTAATGTGTTCAAAGGTCATTTGTATAATTGTTTTGGGTGGACCGGTGCAGACGAATGATGCAGACCTTTGTCCCATAGTTGGAATATATCTTATTGCCCTTTCCAATTGATTGAATTAAATCACAGGAGTAAATCTGTCAGCTTAATGGTGGAAAAATTGGCCTTAGAAGGAGGTAAGGAGGAGTAATTTTAAAAAGAGCTTTGGAACAGACAGCATCACAGGCTCTCGTTGACACAAAATAAACCCCTATAACTTGCTATCGGTGCTATATTTGCAGTTTGACTTCTGACTGCTTTTTTAAAAAAAATTTTTTAACTCTGCCTCCGAGCAGCCATGAAAAATACAGTATATAAACACCTAATTAACTCCAGCTCCTAAGGTCCACTGAATGTGTCTGTGCATTCACAAAATTTGCCGGGATAAGAGAGGGAAAGAAAACTCAATTTCATTACACTATCAGCAGCTTTTTTTTTTTTTCTTTTTTTCTCTCGGTTTTTTACCCTAAAATTTTAATTTTTTCCCAGGGGATTTTAATGAAGAACACCACAGAAGAAGGGTCAAGGCACACACTCTCCAATCACTCGCACAAGGTGCTGCAATATTCAGGCAAACGCGTAACATCACAAAAAGAATATTTAACTTTAGATATTAAACTGTGGCCTCATATCTCTTCCAAATGAGGAGTTAATACACCCTGACAATGACTCACAGTGCATTTGGCTCCTGATTGTTCAATAGACTGTTGGGACAAGTGTTTACTTCTACGACAAAGCAGCAGCCCTGGAATAAAAAGATGATATAAAAAAAAAAAAAAGATGGAGCAAAAAAATACAATTGAGCTGACAAAGAATACACAGTTGTCTTAATGTTGTATATTCTTCTGAGAAAACTAAATCACTGAGGCTCAACTTTATCATTGTGTTCATCAAACTACCACACAATAGCCTTTTATTTGGCACAAGAAGAGTGAAAACAACTCTTATTTGTGCCGGATCAACACTCACTAGAGCAAAATGTTGCTGGTGGAAGTTTCTGGTTCAAAATTTTAACCAAAAATAAATCTCATGTTGAAATATTTCCACCATTTGTTATTAATTCCCTTTTAGAGTATGCATAATGCATATTGATAATACACTGCCCACTCAAAAAAAAATAAACAAAGATAATATAAGTTTGGGTTGGAGTAGAGTGGAGCAGAGTTTGTGTTGCCGCTGTAAAGCAAATATAGGCAATTAGAATGGCAATTTAGTAGAAAAGATAAAAAATGGAGTTAACATCAAAAACTGAATGGCTCATAGCAAAATAGACTCCAGCACAAACATCCCATGAGTCATGAATCTGACATAATGATGATGATTTCTTTTGGCTTTTTTCCTTTCGGGGTCGCCACAGCGAATCGCCTTCACATGTTGATTTGGCAGAGGTTTTTACGTCGGATGCCCTTCCTGACACAACCGGGGTAGGAACTGGCACAATGGGACTTGCACCCCCTTGTGGCTATTGGGATGTATAGCGTAAAGATCCTTTCCCAAGGGATCACCTGTGTCTCAAACCGGCCATCTTCAGCACCAAAGTCAGTGGCGTTAACCACTGAGCTACCCAGTCGCTAATCTGACATAATAATAATAATAGTCTTATCTAATACATAAAGACCTACTGAAGTCAGGCTGTGAAAAAAAGGCCTTTGTGGCAATTTAGTGGATTTTCCATATCCATCATCCCCATTTAATATTTCATATCATGCTGAATAAACAGCATTGAAACATAAGTAAAAATAAATACATAAAACATAAAACAGTGATCCCCAGCACTGGAATTACTATTGTAATAAACATAAATGGCAAATATTTAATATATAGAATTTATTGCCCAGTCAATACTCATCATTGACATGGGGATCCAGTGTTGGTCAGCTGTTTTTTTATTTATACATTTTATAGATTAAGCAACAAACCTTAAAATAACTCATGTGATAGTCTAAGTCATTGGGTGTCAAACTCATTTTAGTTCAGGGGTCACATTCAGCCTAATATGGTATAAAATGGGCCAGACCAGTAAAATAATATAAATAGTATAACTTTTCAGTGAAAAAAAAAACACAAATATTCTGTAATGAAAGTGTTTACATCTATGAATTGTACTAGAACATAATATGAACAAATATGAACGACCGGAAAATTCTTAAATAAAATAAGTGCAATGTGAACAATATTACGCCTTAGTTTCTCATTTATACATATGAATCACAACCTACAGATCACTGTGGATCTACAAATACACAAAATGTCAACACTTTTTACATGTTACACTAAAGCAAAGAGAAAAAAGAGCAGTTATCTTTATTCATAGGTTATTATTGTCAGGACCACAAGGCAATGGTACAGGTAGGAGAAGGCTGAAGGGGAAGTCCAAAAACGAAGGTAGATCATTCACTCATGGCGATGGTACAAAAAGGGGCAGGCGAAGAACTTGGGGGTCCAGGTCCAAAACAAAGATCATACATGACAACAGATGAGATACAGCATTGGTAAGTCTAAATGAAGATCTGAGACGAACTGGCAACAAGACACTGACAGGACAGGGTTTAAATACACAGGGAATCAGGGAGACAACAAGAGACAGGTGCACACATAGAGGAGGAGTCCAGGTAATGACACGGGAGGGAAAACAGGAAGTAAAGACGGCAGACATGACACATAAGGGAATTTAACAAAATAAAACAGGAAATCACTCAACACAACACAAACTAAAAGACACAGATATGACAATTATGATCTTATTTTACTGCTCTGACCCACTTTAGATTAAATTGACCTCAAATTACTTTAAAATCCTTAATTGTTCATATCTTCAGTGTCATTTTTGCATTTCACAAATTCATCCCAGAGGCCGGATTGAACCCTTAGACGGCCCAGATTTGGCCCCTGAGCTGCATGTAACGTACTGTTCATATTCTATGCCTTCATGGTATGGTATGGGTCAGTTTTGACCCGGGCAAAGAATACTGTCCTAATAACAGTCTACACCTAATTTTGAACTATATCTTTTTAAAACATATAAACAACCAATCTGACATTAATAAATGGTTGAATAATCCTTAATTAAAGTTTCAGAAAGCAGAGAAAGTGTATTTTAATATTTACACTACTCGATTTGGGAAGTTTAAAATACACTGAAATGTATAAAATTGTGTAAAATTATATAACTTTAAAATATTTTCAGTTTTGTGTATTTTGGATCATTTTAGGAAAAGTCACTTGATTTCAGGCAAAAAAAAAAAAAAAAGACATTTAGGGTATTTTTATTGCTGTCAAATGTTAAAATGGGTCAAATTTGACCCGAACCGTATGTAAGGGTTAAGTCAGCAAAAATATGACACTCTCTCCGTTGCTCTCCAATCTCGCGTCATGATCCCACTACCTTTCCCTTGTTTTGTTTTGTTTTCGCGATCGCACGACATGAGATTTTACCACCATTTATTAATCGCAGGCGTCTGACTCTCGTCTCGTCTTGCCAGATATCTGAGGCTGTCTCAGTGACTTTGATCACATATGGGTAGCAGCTAACCAACAGATAGCCCAAATAAGCAGAAGCTAGAACTGCAAAATGCTACTATATTCAGTCATAAGC
>JAPSES010015994.1:0-13721 GCA_029822895.1 Maxillicosta whitleyi
TTGGAGGGCGAAGGATGATGTGTAACCATTAGTGACAAACTCTAGGTGGAAAATAGAGCCCCGCGGCTGTGGTTTATGTGTCACTTTAAGACATATTACTGTCACCTACTGGATTTGAGAAGTTGAGAATAATCACTAAAAAGCCCAACAAACATTAACTCTGACACGGGCATTTTTAATGACAACCATAGGTCAAGACGAGGGTAGAACATAGACAGTATGTAAATACTGGACAAACAATGCAATGTTGAAGCCTTGAGATGCACGACTTGAAGGATATCATGTTGTTTTATGGAAACAAATATGTGGAAAAGAAGGAGAACAAGACATGAAACTGGAATTTACAAAAAAACACTGAACACATAAACAACAGTGAAATGAATCAAGTCATTTCAGGTGTTTAATGAATGTTATAACATCAGGGGTCACACATGTATAATACATCATCAAAACGTCACAGCTTCTCACCTTAGTGCCTCTAGATGTCAACTCCCTTTTGTGTTGTCTTTTTGTGTGTCTGTGTGTTTTGTATGTTGTGTGTTTTCTTGAAGTTTATTTATGCACTTTCATTTTTTGTGTTTTATTAACCTTATATTTCTTTATATCATTACATCATCACTTTGTTCTTTGGCATGCCATGACTCATTTTAATATGTCTTGGGCTTTGGTATTTTTGTTCTAAGATAACCTCAATACCTCTGTTTGATTTAATTTGTTGATGAAAATAATAATTTGATTGCAAAAAAAACCCTTGGTCACCCCTTGGTGGTGCAAGGTAAAAGGTGTTCCGGAATCATGATTCCACCTTTATTACGGCTCTGTTACAACATTCCAAAGCCAGCACAGAGGCGGGACTAAATGATCCCACCATTTCCTTTACACAGTCGTTCTGGTATGAAGCTGAAATATTCCTGTAATGGAATTGCTGTGCATAATATAATAATATTAGCTCCACTTTTCATCTTTTCAGTGGAAGCCTCTTGCGAGATACTGGAGCCATCGATAACTTTGACTCTAAATGTAAAAGAATAACACAACAAAAACCCACTAACTAAAAAATGACACTGAACCTTTAATGATGAAGTCTTTAACCCGTGCATCATGCTTTTTTTCTTTTTCACATATATGACTACTCTGCATATGACAACATAAAAATATATAGAATTATAATAATATATAAATAAACATAAAATCTAATACTATGACGTGTACCTTCAAATCCTCAAAACTGACTCTTGATGGGACGGATGTTGTTTAAAACCTGTCCACATTTTAAACAGGAAGAAAAACAATTATTTGAGCTGTTGGAGTAAATAAAGTAGAAAGGGCTACAGAGTGTAGATTTATTTTTTCTACGTGTGTGTCACTTCATTAATGAGCAGCTTCCAGGCAGGTTGCTGTGATGAGGACTGGTGTGCTCTCCTTTCTGCCGAGATGAGAAATGATGGTGGAGGCCTAAAGTCTAATTATAAAGAGGGCCTAACAAACCAGGCATTCATATGTCTCTCACAGCTTCGAGCCTCTGAGGGGAAAAGCCTGAATTCTGCTGTAATTTTCATTCTTTGTCTTTCAAGCAGGTTTGCTTTTTTTTTTTTTCGGAGGTGAAAGCTGGTGCCTTTCTCTCCCTGTTCCTCCCACACATAGACCACTCTTTGTGACTCTTTTTTTTTTTTTTATTCCAATAAGTAATGGCACCAACGGGTTGTCATGGATATTAAACTATGGCAACAAGAGTTTCGGGTTGTGCTTGATCAGATTTATAAAACATGCGTAGGAAGACGTTTCTATATTTATACATGGTGTGGTTTCAATGCTAGATTTTACATCGTTGGCCTATACCTGGATGAACTCTTTTTTTCAATAAATTTATCTTATTGGTGGTTTAGAATTCATTAAAGCAGCGCAATGATATGAAATATTAACAAATTTTCAACTGTCACCAACCCAGTCTGTTAAGCTAGTGGTGAGTGTAATCCTCTAGTGTTAAAAAAAAAAAAAAAAAAAAAAAAAAAAGGTTGAATAAATAATAATAGAACTGAATATGAGTAGAGTGGGTTTTTTTTTTTTATTATTTAATTTGTTTGTTTTGTTTTGTTTTTTGCGTGTGCTTGACATTTGCTGTAGATTCCTGTTACAGATTTGCAGTTTCATTGAGTTTTTCAGTTTAGCAGTTATTGAAAGGATTCTCTTGGGTGTCCTTGCAGCTCTGCAAAAGGTATGGATGTCTTTACTGAAATAAAGAATCGAATAAAGAATGTAGTAAAAGTAGAAGTACTGATTCAGCTTCAAAAAGTAATAAAAGAACAGTCCCTGAAATGAATAAACAGAAAGGACTGGAGGTGTGTTTAGCACAAAACCAACCTCACATCATATTAATCTGATGTAAATGTAAAATCTATTAAACCATTGTAAATCAATATTACAAAATATTACAAAATACAATTCACAATAAATATTAAAGTTCAATAAAGTTCTTGTTGTGTCTTTTATGTCGTCCCATGGGATTCTCTATTGAGTGTGTTACTGTCACATATCAGTAATAACACATCTAATACATATGGGTTTTATTGAGTACTATTATTCTTGATTTGTAGACCTTTATTTCGCTAAAACTAATTTGTTTTTGATCATGTAATAGTTTGCTATACTATGTTGCAAATAAACCTTAATTTTACATGACATTTAGTCTATATAATGTATATTATTATGGACGGAGGCAGAAAAGCCAGATTCAGATTAAAGCACAAAGTCAGGATATGTACAGTCAGACCAGTTTGCATTTACAAGGATGAGAATTAATATTGAATAAACAATAATTAAACTATGAATTATAAAAGAGCTGCAGCATCTGAAACTGACCACAGTGAACATTTGACAGATAAACAGAACCACAGTGAACATGTGATTTTCTCTGTAAACTCACCATATATTGTTTGTTATAAGCAATAGTGCAATGCAGTGTGAATAATGTAAATATGTTTTTTTTCCTGTCTTCCTTTCTCAGCTATTCATATCAAAAAATTTCTGCACTTTATTGTACGAAATAAAGTATTCTATTCTATTCTATTCTATTTTACACTAATCTATTCTGTTCTATTCTATCCTATTATTAGTAAGTATTTTATTTATTTTTTATCAATTACTACAAATTTCAGGTGACCCCATTTGAATACCAGGCGACCCCACGTATTGTCCCGACCCCAAGGTTGAAAAACATTGGGTTAAAGGATAAACGAGGGAAACCGGAGTAAACTCAACACAAAACAAGATGTCTTTTACTTGACAGGCCTCACATGACGGTGATTTGACTTGGGAGACGAGCTAAGAGAGATGGTTACGGAGTCCTGAGTACGAACAAACACTTGAGTTACATAACAAGACAGAAAAACATTGTATTCCCTCTCCTGAAACCGTTCGATGAGTGGTTTTTACATTTCCACAGGCTGCGAATGAGCGGCTCCTTACAAGATGAAGAAACTGAAGCCAGCAGACGAGAAACAGTTGGCGAAGGGGTCGTGGCGCTGCATGTGAAATCAGCAGCTGCAACTCCTCCTCCTTCACCTTGGAGAAATTAGATCAGAAAGTACTTTGATATTTCAACACGGATGTGGCCGCCGGTCTTGTGAAGGGGAAAGTACATTATGGAGCCATTTGGATTGGAGGCCTTAGCAAATGAGGTTTTATACTAACAGGTCATTTCGGCCACATGATCTCATTGTTATGTGTGGAGTGTAAAGCTGCTAATGACTCCCTTAATGAGCAGAATTTCCTCTCTAATCTCAAGTGAACTCATGATAACAGTAAAGAATCTCCTCGCAGGTATTACTTCCATAATGGTATGTACAATAGCAGACAATTACTGGTGCAATAATGATTTTTATTCTGTACTTTTTAGTGGAGGTTACAGCCAGGCAATCTGATGCTATAAATTTTAATTTGTTTAATGCCTGAAGTAAAGCCACACTCAATACTGATTAGGCTTGAATTTAATTCTTTACCCAAGGTGCTATGCAACAGAGAAGTGATTTAAATGGAAATTTACCCCAAATATGCTTATTCCATTTTAAGCACTTGCATGAGGCTGGTGATTAGAATTTTCATTTCTGACCGAACAGGTAGTTTACCAAGGCAGACACCGGACTGCCATTTTACACATTTCTTCATTTTATACTGAAATTATGAAGTAAGCACGAGTGGCAGTGTGTATTTGATTTTAAATGGAAGTGCAGTTTAACAGTAAAAGTAGGAATTAAGTTTGATGTACATTTCTACAAAGTTCCAGTCAAAATCCGAAAGGTAAACGTCCAAGGTCTGTGCTCCAATTACAGTATCTGAGCGCCAGAGAAGGACAGCAGACTCAAAGTGAACTCAATATTTGTACTAAAATGAATAGTTTCTTCTGGTGTGAGGACAGTTTTAATATGAACTTGAAAAAGCAGAAGAAGAATCAGCGCTCGAAAACACTAACTCAGACAATGAGAAATATCAAGTTTCCAGAAATTCCTAGGCACCGCTGTTCTGCTTCCAGGATGATTTTATTATACGACCTGGTATTTTCTGCTTTTTGTACTCAGGAGAGCTTTTGTGCAGAGCATGAAAAGAAACGGGCACAGCTCCGGTGAAACCACACTGCCCCCTACTGGCTTTAAGGAGTTACAGCAAATGGGTTTGAGATGTAGTGGAGATGGAGGAATGAAAGATGCAGGGGTGTCAGACTCATTTTAATTCAGATCCACATTCAGTGGGCCGCACTAGTGAAATAATAACATAATAATATATAAATAATGTCAAATCCTAACTATTCTCTATGTTTTCACTGCAAGTGAAAAAAGTAAAATTAACTTATGAAAATGTTTACATCTACAAACTACGCTTTAAAACAATGTGAATAATATGAACAAACTGAAAAAAATAAATGTAATTTATATTTAAATTAATTAAATATTATGCTTCAGTTTATCATTTTCTCACAGTGGATCTAAAAATACACAAAACATTCAATAACAGATAAAAAATATTGTTAAAACTGCACTTAGGACATTTCAGGTTCATATTTATTCAGATTATTCATGTTTTGCAAAATTATACTTTGTTTTGGTGTAAATACATGACAATGTTTACAGAGTTGTGACTATAAATTAGATATGGTAGTATTTTACCAATTAGACCCACTTGAAATTGAATTGTTCTGTCTTTGGCCCCTGAACTACAATGGTTTTTAATATCTTAGTTTAATTATAGCATTTCATAAAGTCATCACAAGGGCCGGACTGGACCCTTCGGTGGGCCGGATTTGGCCCCCAGGCCGCATGTTTGACACCCCTGATGTAGTGTTTTCCATATAGAAGAGAAAATATGAAACTGTGTAAAAATGAAGAGTGATGAGAGAGATGGCTGAAGAGAATTGGCTCGTGACTGAAGGGTCGCTAGTTCGATTCCCCGGACTGGCAGAAAGTTGTTGGCCATTGTGCCCTTGAGCAAAGCATCCACACACACACACTTGGTCCCCGGGCACCTAATACGGCAAGCCCACTGCTCCTAGCATGCAGTGTGTGTGACGCATGATAATCTAGTGATGGGTTAATAAACTTCAGTGTGTGGTTCATGTTTACCAACAAAATAAAGATTCTATTCAGCAGATGCAATAAACAACACAAGTTATGCACAAAACTATCACAATTAAATTAAATTAAACTACAGCATACTTATTTTGTGGATTTAGGGTAACATTTAAGGTGCTTATATTAAAACAGGTATTAATAAACTGACTAAAAATGACCTTTAGACTATCAACGCATCTGATTTAATTTCATATAATTCAACTTTATTGTACTTTTGCATGAGTTTGTGCAGGGTTTTTAATCCTCATCCCACGCCACATATGTACAAATGATGATTACACATTTTTATTTTCCGTCCAAGTACTAGACGTTCATAAATTTTATTACATGGATAGTGAGGGTTGTGATAAACAGTATTAAACGGTGTTTCATATTCTTACTGTTCATTCATTCATCCATGGCTAAGACTGAAATATAATTAATAGCTTTCTGTCTCCTCTGGTTCCATATTGGATTCATCATTATCCTGATGGGATGTAAAATAAATTGTCACGGCCATTAGATGTAATATTTCATATCATCACATTCAGCTGCTGATGGAGCCACTTCTCCTACTTCTCAGTTGGGGGGGGGGGGGTCATCCACATACTGGATACTTCTGTAAACTATGTGTAAGAAACCTCCTCATTCTGCTCTGTAGAGGAATGGTCACACTCTCCCACAGAAATATAGTCTTTGTCTCACTGTTGATCTGATGGGATGTGTTCGCCCTAATCTAATCTGAAGAACAAACAGTGAAAAGTTGTGCAAATATTGGAAAAGCAGCCTTGTGCTTTACAGCAGAATGCAGCACTATAGTTCATAAATAGTGCTACACATATCACCTACTGCACACTTGTTACTTTATTTATTTTTATATATTACATAGTCACTTTATTTATTTTTTTTATAATTCTTTTCTTTATTACCTCTGCCAAGGAGGTTATGTTTTTGCCATTGTTTTTTGTTTGTTTGTTTGTTTGTCTGTTTGTGTGCAACATAATTCAAAAAGTTATGGACGGATTTTGATGAAATTTTCAGGATTTGTTGGCAATGGTACAAGGAACAAATGATTAACTTTTGGGGTTGGAAGAAATCCTGGATTCTGGATCACTTTGAATTTTTCTTTAACATTGGGGTCAATGGGGCCAAAAATTTAGTTTCTCAGTATCTGGGTTAATTATTGACCAAATCTAATGAAATTTTCAGGAACTGTTCGCTCTGAGACAAGGAACAGATGATTAAATTTTGGTGGTGATCCGGATCACTGTCTGGATCCAGGAATTTTATTAATGGATTCTCTATTAGTTGCCATTGGCATTGCTGTGATAATAATAACAGATGTCCACCAGATGGCGACTCACTTTTACTTTTACTTCACTACATTTTGTGGCAGTCATCTGTACTTTCTACTCCTTACATTTTGGAAACTGATGATGTTACTCATTACATTATATTAAAATCTTTTTGTCTAAATCTTTTTTTTATTTAACTTTTTGTCTAAATCATGAAAAATCACACACAATATTGACACCATTCTGTTCAATCCACATAATATGGTTATAGTTATATAGTTATAATATAGACTCTGAGCAGTGACATTGGCAGAGGCATAAATAAGTATGACGAAAAAGTCACCCACTTTTACTTGAGTAAATATTTTGCAAGGTATTAGTACTTTTACTTAAGTACTAAACTTCAGTACTTCCTCTACCCCTGGACATAATCACCTAAAGAGTAACTTTTCAATGTGATATAAGAACTTATTTTTAGACAATAGAGCTTGAAAATCTTATTTCAAGAAATTTTAAGATAATTTTTATTTGTTTTTTGCTTGATTATAGATTTTTTTTTTTTTTGCTTAATTCAGCATACACATACATCTTATCTCTTATTTTATCTTATCTCAAACATAGATGTACAGTCTATAAATATGGAGTTTTGTGATATGCTTTTCTTATCAAAGTGTGAGATTAATAATCACATCACCACCGTTCAAACCTGATTATCCACTGTAGGTGTTTTATCGTGACATTTACATGTATTTTTGACACGATTTGCAAAGACATTTGGATTAAAAATGGCATGCTCTACTGTTTTACCCCTGTCCATTATGCCACATCAGACACACTCACTGTTCATCGTAATAGGACAACCTGCCACCTTCCCATGAAACAGACCATGAAATTGATTGAGGAGGATGCTGAATGTTATTACTTCAGTGTTTTCCACCTCCAGCTTCCAACCTTTAATAATGACACGAGGGCAGGGAGACCAGAACAGTATGTTTTGTATTATTCACATCCATTTAGTGAAGATGGTCTGGCTACTTTTGAGCGTATAGACACTTTCTTTCTTCTTTTAACCCTTCGCAATGTGAAGTCCTCCCCACAAGGATTTCTCCAGTGAAGTCTTTTGGAGTCAGACAGAGTTAACAACATCTGAAAGATAAGCACAGCAGGGGTGCTCCACAGAAAGAACCAAGAAATTATTTTTTTAAGGGCAGCGCATAGGGCTGCAGTTCATCTTTTCATCTATATATCACAGAGAAAATGAAGAGTAAAACATGGCAGGAGTTGAGGGACGCTGCTGAGTAGTCTGAATTTAGATGAATATCAATGGTATGTCCTCTGTCTCCCTCCAATGGTTTTAAGTTGAAAGTTGTAAGTTGACATAACACTGCTTAACAATTTCATTTTAACTCATAAAGACCCAAATTGTCAACGACCAAAACCAATCATTGGATGTAAAGTGTTTAATACCTATTGATCTGTTAATTCTATCAATGTAAATAATAATAATAATAATAATAATAGTAGTAGTAATAATAATAGTAATAATAGTAGTAGTAGTAATAATAATAGTAATAATAATAATAGTAATAATAATAATAATAATAAATAAAGCATGGACATGATCAGAGGTAAATTCCTACCACAGGTATTTAATGTGACCTGGTGCAAACAGTAAATTATTCAATAGACTTTAACAAAAAACACAATATTTACCTATCAACCTCACTTCAAACCCATGTGTTAGAGTTGAACTGAAACAGAAGGATGTGAGTCCATTGTGCATGTTATCAGACTTCAGCTGAAGGGGAACATGGTGAAGTTTTTGTGTTTAACATGTGACCAAAACAGTCTAAACTACATCAGTTTAAGCACAGCACAAATGTAACCGTAAGCTTAAAGATGGGTTGTTTGTGGATGTTAAGAGGTCAGTAAATAATATTTTTTTAAAGCAGTGATATTTAGCTTTAGAGTTATGCATTTTAAAACATTTTTAAACTGTGGTCTACATAAACTGTAAATGTTCTGCTGAATTATTCATTATTATTCAGACTCCACAGGTCCATTTTGAACCCTATTTCTGAGTAATGACAGAAAGTTTGTTTTGAGCGCTGGCCCTTTAAAATCACATGATCCACTTCAGGCCACACCCCCTCCAGACTGGTCCTGGTGCTTTCTGTCCTATTCAGGCACTTGTGTTCATTAATACAACTGAACATTTTAGGTAATCAGCTCAAAGTTTGGACATATTTTCAGTTTTTACTACAACCGCTGCTGCTGATAAACAATTATGGTGTACTTTGAGAAATGTTTATCAGAAGTCCTGACCATATATGTGTAAAGGGTGTGATACAATTAGTTATAAAACAACAAATTAAGCAGGAATTAAAACAGGTTGTAGAAATCCACTCAAATTTTGCCTAAATAAAAATATAGTTTTGCAGCACCTGGAGGGTTCAAATTCAAACAGTATGAAATATTAGGGTCCAAATACACAAATAAATGAACCAAAGACTAATAAAAGTGGGTTTAGATAAATATGACCTTTAAATAATACTGTCATGTATTATTTCATTCCATCTTCTACAGCGTCTCCACTGGCTTTTAATACAAGTGTGTGTCCTTTATTGGTTTTATCTTGTGTTTTTAGATACTATTTATCTTATTACTGTGTATCTGTTTTATCATTTTTAGTATATCTTGTTTTTTTTAAATAAATCAGGCCTAGTTCCAGACTGCTTTGACTACGGGGGTGGGGTTAGCACACTTGCTTTTCAGTCATTCATCAAGTTCATCATTCAAGTCATTCATCATTAATATTATTAAATAAAATTTATATAATGACTATTCCTATAATATTCCTATATATATATATATATATGTTAAATGCTAAATAGCCCTGTTTATACAGGTCCTGCCTCTTGTTTGCAGCTAGAGGACAAAAAGTTTAATGACAGCAGTGGATCATAACTATTATAACTAACACAACTATTAGCTGAGAAATACATCAAGTTTGTGAACATGGTAATTAAATCTGCCCATGGAAAACTTTTCAACAGATGTCTTAGTGTTTATCAGACTGAGTTAGTAAAGCAGTTTTGTGTTTATACGAGCATTATGAACATTTACAATCTGTTAATTTCTTAAACCTTCACAATTTCAGGTCAAATTTAACCCAGACCCAGAATTCCATCATAATAAGTGTCTAAACCAAATGTTGAACTACAGATTTATTTAGAATTTCTAAATGGACTATCCCACATTAATAAATGAAATATATAAATATAATGTTTCAGAGCAGGAAGAGCAGATTTTTTTAAGGTTACAAACTCATTTTTGTAGAAAAACATCTACTATCACACAGTATCACGTCCTGTTTTACATAAAAACATAAAAATCATTATGATTATATATAAAATTAACCTGAACCAGCCTCAGTGTCCAAAAATCTGTAGCAGCTGTACAGAAGTACAACATTTTAAAATATTGAAATTTTTGTGTATGTGGTCAAAATTTTGAAAAAAAAAAAAAAAGTCATCAAATTTCAAGATAAAATAATGATGTTTAGAGTATTTTTACTACTGTTGAATGTCAGCCCGACTAGTATTTAAAGGTTAAAGTTAGAACTCGTCTCTGCTGCTACGTCATTAGTAAGCATCGATCAACTTTTACTGGAGCAAGTGTTGCTACAGTGCTGTGTGTAACAGTGGTTAGCCAACAGCATGCCGATGGCAACAGATGTATGCAGCCAATTTAGTTCAACGTTGTGTTTCGAAAATGATCCTATATGACAAAAAATAAAATATTCACAGTAATTACCAAGAAACACCAGCCAGATAAATGTAGAAGCATCAAATCTGAACATTAACTGGAACCCAAATATCTGATAACACAAAGTAGCCTAGTTCTGATCTCCACTATGTATCACTTTTTATACGATCACACCAACCAATCAGATATAAACACACTTTTATATTTTTCAGTTTGGTGCGGTAGTCGGAGCATTTGTTGGGGCACTGCACCCCTGTGCCCATGCTGAGAACCAGCACTCATATCCATATATTTATCCATATATTTAAATTATTTTTGCTATATCTTTTATTTTTACCTATATTTTTGTACAGCACTTGCATTGTTGTAAATGTGCTATAGATAAAAACTTGACCTTGAGCTATAAATCAAACACTGTGAAAAAACACAAAATCTAAACACCCAAAGTAAAAACCAAACAATAAAATAAAAGTAGTCAGTTTATCAAAGTAAACGTACTAATAACTGGAACAAGACAAAATACGAAGAACAGAATAAGAATAAGAAGAATAGGTCCTAAGTATCTTCACTGACAAATATGGCAGGGATGCACCGATACCGATAACAGTATCGATCCGATATTGAGTGCACGCACTAATACTCATACTCGTAAAAGTGCCACGATATGAACACACAGATACCACTTAACAGCAAAATAACATTCACCTCATAGTGCAGCAGGTATGCTGCCGAGGAGTAATGTCAGCAGTGTGGAGATTTTTCAAAATAAAAGATGGTGACAAACATAACAGTGACAGTAAATTACGTTAAAGACACAGACGGATACAGACGGGGTGTATTGTCCGTCTTCTGCGTACATTCCACATGGACTTCTGTCCATTTTCTGGGAGTCAGCGGATGCATACATAGAACCAAAAAAAGATCATCATATTTTCTTATATATAAGGCTCTGTATGTACGGAGACGGAGAAGCTGTACCACTGGGAAGATATTTTTAATGAGCGACTGTGTGAGTTAGTGAAAAAGTACTGACATATTTATGACAACTACCTTCATCAATGCTAACATTAGTATTTACATTAGTATTACCTCCTCTGTCACCTCCATGTTTCTTATTACTGACTTTTTTCTACTTCTTCTCAAAAAACTTTACTCTTATTCGTGGTATTCATCAAATATGGTTAATTAAGAGTGGCTCCCCCTGGTGGATTGATCGACAAACACTCATTCCAACAGTTGCAGTTACATTACATTTGGCTTTCATCCAAAGCGACTTACAAGGTATAAGCATGTATAGCGTAAAAGGCCTTGCCCAAGAGCCCACCTGGGAATCGAACTTGTTAACCACTAAGCTATCCAGTCACTAGACACAACGCATTAAATGTCCGTAGCAGCACTTTGTTACAGTCAAACTAATGATAATGACAATAAAGCACATTTTCATTTTAACTAAGATCTGTAGCGGTATTATTAAGTACTCCTATCGGTACTTTGTATCGGCAAGTAATCAAATATAAGTACTTGTACTTATACTACTTGTACTCGGTCTGGAAAAAAGTGGTATCGGTGCATCCCTAAAATATGGTTCCCCATTACAACAAAGTCTTACTGACGTGTTGTGAAGTATATTTCCACTAAAACATTCCCATTGGAGAGAACTGATTATTTAAGGCTCACACGACTATCACATAAAATATGACAATACTCCATGTAGACAAGAGCTTAGAACAAGATACGATATTTTGTCTATTGTTTTATGAGACGCATATCTATAGTAATTATTCAGCCGGTACATTATGTTCCTGACGGTCTGCATACCCCTCATGGGACTGTATATAGGCAGCGATGTATGTAAGTTTAACTAAGCCGGTGTGGAGGCGACAGCGCCACAGAGAGAGGGGGGGCCTCAAAGGATAAAAAGACAAGTAAAAACATCTCCGTTTGGCCCCGACGGGCAGTGATCAAAGTCAGAGATCAGATGCGATTTTGGCAACAATAATATGTTCAGTCAAGTGCACGAAGCTTTTGTGACAGGACGAAGTTAGTTCAGGGTTGACATTGATTTACGGTGCGGCGCTGTGCATTCTTTAGTTCCAGGGGTTGAAAGGACACACGCAGGCAGGTCTGTAACACATTGTAAATTCTTGTTAAACTGATCAGAGCACACTGTGTTCAAGACATCACTGAAAGATCAAGTCAAACATGCAGAGTCTCCCTTTTTTCCTCCTTCACTCTTAGGATCCAAAGACGTTGGAGCCAGTGTCCTCCCGAGGCTCTGTAAGTGTTTTCATCTCTTGTACAAGCGGTCCAAGCTCAGCTCCCTGGTGAATATAGAACTGTATGTGATCATGTATGTTTCAGAAAACCCTTATTTAATGTTTTATATGTTAAAACTCATGTATATTGATTCTCATTAGTAATTCAGTCATCTGCAGAAACAGAAAACACAGCATCTTGTCTTGTGGGAAATGAAAACCCCTGGTCGACACATTCAGATGTAAGGCTCAGGCTGCAGTGGAAACCTGGACAGCTTTTTAATCGGAGTCTTTTTCGTGAAATGATATGTGTTGATTTATTTCACTCGTCACATGGGCTGTGAAAAGAGTTCATTTTAATGTTTTTTTTCTATTTTTTTGTGTTGAAGTAATGACAGGATGAAGCCAATCCCTTTCCCTTTTCAAGAGAGAAATGTTGGTCTCAGTGGATGTTCAATATTTTATGGTAATAGTTTAGTATTTTACATTTTGTAGACAGGTGACAGTGTAAATAAGAAAAAAAAAAAACATGTAGGAAATTACTTCTGTTGCTGTATAGCTTTACTTGTGTGTCCTAGTTTGGCTTTTGAGAAGCACATTGAAGCTGTTTAACACTGCCCGAGTAAAAAAAAAAATCACACATGCAATATTTAACTGCACCATCTTCAGTTTTGATTCCAGAACACATTCATTGTCACATCTTTTTTTAACCACATAATTCTTACGTAGTGTCACAATAAGGTTCATAATATTTTTTCATCCATAGTTTCATTCATTTTTTGATTATTGATGATGCAGAATCG
>JAPSES010016004.1:0-13720 GCA_029822895.1 Maxillicosta whitleyi
ATGAAAAATACAAATGTCATATCCTCAGCTTAATCTAAAAACTTTATGAATATTCACACAGTTAAGCTGTACATGAATGAGATCATTTCAAGTTATTGTGAAAAAGTTCCATACTTACTTTTCAGTGACAAATAGGTCCCACTCCAAGTATTCATTATATAATTATAATATATTCCGCAGTGATACATTCCCTCATCTTCCGGAATCGTCCTTAAAATCGTCAAATGGCTAAATTTCCTATCAATATCTACAGCTATTCTAGACTTAGGAAAGTCTGGGCTGTAATGTGGTTTTATGTTTTCCTCCACTGATACAATAAATTTCATAGTATTTCCAACACTCTGCTTGAACCACTGGACTCTTTGAGCACCTATCATTTTATTAAGTAAAGGGCATGTGAATTTTGCAGGTTCACCAGGTTGAACACTGATCATTGGAATCAGAGAATCTGGAATAAAAAGTAACAAAGTGTATTAAACTGAATAAAAGTTGTAATAGTGTAAAGTTGTAAGTGTAAACATTACTACACAAACACTCGCTGTATGAACTATCACACATCAACAGTACTTTGTATTAAACATAAATTAAAAATTAGAACATCAAGTATTACTTACCACCCTGATGAATGAGAAGCAGTGTAACCCAAAAGAGAATCATCTTGACAATGTGATTTGTACAAAACATGTTAGTATTTCACTGAGTGATGGGCGGTGACATGGTTACAATAGGTCACACTCTGAACAGCCAGTGGTTAGCAGTGGTTGACATTGCATAAAAGCGCATTTCCTACCACAGACGTTTTGTCCTGTTGTGTGTAAAGCATATCACCTCTTTATTTTTGTTAAATGATTTAAGGAAAAATCAAGATTTCGTTTTTTCATGAATTTTGAGCATATTTGCCATATTTAATCTTTTAATCTTTTTAATCTTAATTTTTTCTTAGGGTTAGTCTCCTGTCACCCTACAGCCCCCATCACTTGGCTTGGTGGACCCTTCCCCAACTGCTCTGCATTGTATTTGTGTTGCAGGAGCTGCTCTATATCATACTTTTCTTGGCCTGTTAGTGTAACAAACCTGCATAAGAAGGAAAACCAATCCTGAATGAGCACATATCTCCCACCCATAACAGGTCAGTGATCAGGTGCCAAACAGGAAAGAGAGATGGAGCAGGCCTACACATACATCCATATACAAATACAGGCCACTACACCCTGTCACAGCGGTGATGGTGGACCCAGCACTAATCTGTCTTTGTGCCTCATGTGATCCATGTGTCCTCTGAGTGAGTGAAGATGAAATGTTATTGTTGCATTTATTGTGCAGTTAAGGCTTATCCAAACAAAACCCTTTGTGTCATCATGGGGACATTAGTCAGTTTTCCATTGCACATCTGTGCAAACCTTTACTGATATTTACTTAATGTTGAAAAAATACAAGCGTGTAATGTTGGCTTTTCCTTTAAATCACAAATGTGATGATTTGTTTATTATCATGAGATAACACAAGAAGTCATTCCACAAACATGGCGGCGACTGTAAATATGTTGATTTACAGATATAGTCATTATTACTCTTTTTTTTTTTGCTTGTTATAACGTATGTCAACATCCTATCTTTTTTTAAATTTATGTGACTAATTGTGGAAAAAGGTCTTTCCATTTAAGTTTTGCATGATATATCATTTGCACTATGCCTGAAAAACCACCTCTTACCAGCGCAAAAAAATCTTATACGAAAAATTAGAGTTTCAGTGAAATTGTCATTTTTCTATTAGATACATTTTTATGTGCAAAACTGGCTATTGTGGGTTTGTGCCCCTACATAAAAAACTGCTGCTGGCCTCATGAGACCTTTAACTGTGACAGAGGCACGAACCACAGATGCACTAATTGTGGAATTCTCTGACAAATTATGCACTGCAGCCTATAGCTGGAGCTATTCCATCAGCCACCACTGAAGACCTTGTGGAAATCTGAGCAACATGACGGTATGGCTAAAATATCTGTCAAGTCCAATACTAGCTTGGTGCAGCAATATGGCACTTGATCAAAAGAATAAAGAGAATAAGCGAAGTGAAAAGTACCTACTTTTGGGGGGTTGGTCTGGATTGCTTCCCCGGTGCCTAACCCTGGACTGTGTCTTGACCTGAGTTTGAATTTCCCTTTCAATAAACTGTTTCTTCTGCATTTCTGCCATTTCCTGTCAATCTCTGCATTTGGTTTCACGTCCGTAGTACTAGTCGTGACAACATCCTCTGATCATAGAGGATTAAAACATTTTATTATACACTTTTTGTAATCCTTTGACCTGTAGTAGAAAAACAACATGTCCATTATAGAAACATCTTCAAATGAAGTTTACCCATGTGAATAGCGAGGGAAAATACAACTTCTCTGAGCTCCGGTGTACAATTTGCTAATGATGGAAGTGATGAATGGAGAGTTAAGTTTGTTCTGCTTCAACTTTAAAGATGAACTATGAATTTCTTAATGACTCTGTTTTAAAATAACCAGCAAGAATGAGAATGGGTCAAAATATGTCTCAATAAGTTTTGTCTATACAGTGTCAGTGTGAAGTTGAGTGCTAATAGATGACACTGAACAATAAACCTCTTAAACCTATAGAATCAGAAACATTGGTCGGTAGCTGGTTGTAGCTCTTCCCTCTTCACAGCTTTAATCTCAACATTTCCTGTCATTGCCCACTGTCAGTTCTAAGTAAACAAGTTTCGTTAAAGGTGAAAAAAAAAAAAGACCTGCATTACTCAGTGTACATGTTCCATGCACACTGACTTTATGAAGACCTTTGAGATTCTAAAAACAGACTATTCATTTCATTATTTGTTGCCTCACACATTTTAAATCAACATTTTTTTTTTTAAAGTTTGCATGTGTTTGCAAACCTTTGACAATGGCTAAAGAACGTGCGATGGAGTTAATTTTAAAGAAAAAAAGCTACATCCTCCTTCGCTTTGATGCGGTTAGAAACACAAGCTGCAACGCGTTAACACAACTGACTCTGCTCTGCTCTTGCTGTGGATTTCAAACTCTGTAAATTGAAGATGCAAAAGAGGACCTGCTCACATGATTCAACTTATGACAGCTGCAAAATTAACAGTTTGTAAAAAAAAAAAATCACAATTATTGTACAGTATACAAAAATAATTACATTTTAACTTGAATGTTATTGAATTTGTATCCACGTTCCAAGGGCTGACTAATGCTCCCCTCTCAGCTTTCTTGTTCCAAATGCCTCATGACAATGTACCCACATACCCCAGATGTGCTCCAGGTCACCATTGGAATTAATAAATGGGTATAGATGATGATGATGGGGTGTATTAGTTTCCTCAAAACACACAGTAAAAATAACTAAAGCAAATCTACACAAAGTAATAAAACATGAACATTGTATTAGGCTGTCAAGTGTGAAAGGGTGCCCCCATTATCTTATGTAATAGTAAAAAAAAAAGTCAGTGTCTGATAATGTCCATAATCATATACTGTGTTTTATATCATTCACACTCACCTTTAATTCTTCTGTGGTCACATTTATTCTGCCTCTGCTGTTTAATACGGCCAGTGTTCACCTGTGGACAGTGAGAACCTTTGTAGTAGTCGGAATTTAGGATAATGAAGTGGAACTCATACGGTCAACAACAACATTTCTATACCGGCTGTTTTTTTCCTTGCTAGCGGGGTTGACACATTCGCGTGTTGATTTCGTCGGATGCCCTTCCTGACACAATCCTCTGAATTTAACTGGGTTTGGGACTGGCACAATGACATACCCTATACACGTACAGGGATGTATAGCGTAAAGGACCTTTCCTAAGGGTCCACCTGAGTGTCGAAACCGGACATCTTCCGCACCAAAGCCAGTGGCGCAAACCGCTAAGCTACCCAGTGGAACTCATACTGATTGTCAGTCAAAGCAGTGATGAGTTGCAGAGTATCTTACATCATGTGTGACATGCTATTATAGGTTACAGTTTGGGGGAGTTAATTTTCTACTTCTCAGCCAATCAGTTTGCATTCAACTTCATAAAGCCTTCATTTGGGTGAGAGGATCTCATATGAACACAGAGGGGATGAACCACAATGACTGCACCGCTGACTGCTTTATTACTTCTGAGTGCATTAGGTGAGTATGCTTTTTTTTATCTAATAATTGAATATATGTTTATTTTTTCAAAACTCCATGTTATTTTAGTTTGTTTATTCACTGTTTATTTCTTTTTTCAGCTGTGATTCAGACTGCAAAAGTGCCTCAACCCATTTCTTTAACCACAGTGCAACTTGGTGAAAATGTTACTTTTAACTGTCTTTGTACTATGAAAGATGAACATTTTGCCTTGTATAAACAGCCGCTTGGATGTCTAATCCAAACTGTTGCGATTGCAGTCGGTCGAACAATAGCAGCCACTGATGAATTTAAGAAGACACGTTTCGATGTCACTAAAGTGGAAACTCAGTGTATTTTCACCATCAGAGGAATAACCAAAGAAGATGAGGCTCTGTACTTCTGTCAAGCTGGAAATCCATTTGACCCGAAAGTCATGAACAGCACATTCATTGCTGTGAAAGGTAAAATATAATTTTTTAAATCCCTCAATCATATTTCATATTATGTCGATGAGTTAGAGCTGTATTCAAGGCAACTTTGAAATGGTTTTTTTCTTGACATTCAACCTATCCTAACTGATTTATTGTAATATTATTATCTGCATTTTCAGTAAAAATCAGGTATTTTCCTACATTAAATGTATGAATTATGTTAATTATTAGTACGCACTCAGCGTAAAGTCAAAGGTTATTATATTAAAACAGGAAACTGAAGAAATAGTGATCAGCATCTACAACTTTCCTGAATATCCAAAAAAACAGCTCATTTGATGCTGTTGAAAGTCTGAAGCTGCATTTTCTTCTTATTTATTTATTTTTACTGTATTGATGTATCCAATGAATTAATGGACTAAAATTTTTTTTGAATACTGTTGGTCTGCTGTTTTGATCAGAAATTTTGAGGCCTTCTATGTGTATATCTTATTTTCATGTAATTGCAAATATAAAATGTTGACCCGGAAAAAAAAAAAAAAAAAAAATGTTATGAATTCCGCAGATCAGAAGCAGATGTTCATCTCTGTGGAACAAAATCCATCAGAAGTTTCAGTGCAGAGAGGACATCCAGTGAGTCTACAGTGTTCAGTTCAGTCTGAGAACAACGAAGACCCAGTCCAGTGTCCAAGTGAACACAATGTGCACTGGTTCAGAGCCGGATCAGGAGGATACAGACCAGGAATCATTTACACTCACAAGAACAAGACTGAAGAACAAGACAAAAGGAAATGCATCTACCATCTGTCGAAAACCATACAGGACTCGTCTGATTCTGGGACTTACTACTGCGCTGTGGCCACATGTGGACAGATCCTGTTTGGTGGAGGGACTAAAGTGGAGACAGACATGACTTCACATTTGCTTTTAGGTCAGAAATATTGATTAATTCATCTTAGTTCGTCCTGGTCAGACTGACATGAAACAGGTAGATTATTTTACTAAACGACATGTTGTTTCATAACCAGACCAGGGCAGCTTTATGATTGTGTTTGGAGTTTTGTTGGCCTGCTGTGTGACCGTGATCATCATACTGGGTGTCCTCCTCAGTCGAAAGAAAGCTTGTGAACATTGCAAAAGTAAGTGCATTGGATTTCATCACTAATCCTTGTTAGCATGTTCTTTTATTGGAAACTCCAAGAAAATTTAGAATTATATAGAAGAATTATATAGAAGAGAATTTCACCCAACCTCATCTGGTCACCCTAATCAGACTTGAGGTGATCACAGGTAAAATACAACATACTAAGTACTGAGAACCCACACCACAGAGCCAAATGGGGTCCCAGCATTTCAACGCAAATTAATTTTATGTCCAACTGTAAGATGATCCCCAACAACAGGCTGACCCTGTGGACTAGGTGGGCCGGGCCACCAAAAAGATAAGATAATGTTACCACCTGACTCCCAAGTCAAACAGATGTTTTCTATCTTAACAAGGTTCACATACTAACAAAAACAGGTAACCATTAATCCCATGCACAAAGAACTCACAGCTAACATTATTGAAATAAAACAGATGAAACAAATGAATCCTATAAGAAAACATTATCTACTTGTAATAAAAGAATTTATCCTAAAATCTCAATATCTGAATCAAAATATCAAAAACCTGAACTGCCTCAGACAACCAAAAATGTCTACTGATTTAAAAAGTTTAATAACCGTACGATCCCTAATGTTATCAGTACATATAAATAATTAAGGTAAAATGCAGTTTCTCAGCTTTTCATCATTGTATATGACCCATTTGGTCATTCACAATCTCCATAGAGAACATGGAAACACTGTCATTAGTAAGACTGATTCAGTGTTACTGTGTTTTTACTGATGAAATCCTCAATCTTTCCTGTTGAAATATTCCTGTCTGTAACATTAATTTTAGTACACAACACATCTTTGTGTTATTAACAGGTACTACTTCCATCAATCTTCTGGAAAATGACAAGTCAAGAGGAAATCTCTCAGAACATTTGGTAAGTAAACTGTGTTCTGTTTTCTATTATTCTCTGGAAAAGGAGTATAAACCAAATTTTTGGCTAAAAAATAATTTTGTGACAAAATAATGTGTAACCAGATGCTTGATGATAACCATCCTGAACAAGTAAATATGCATTAAGTATGTTAAGTATAAATGACAGTCTAGTCTTTTGGTGATGATTTGCTAAATAAATAAATACAACCCCCTGGTTCATCAGTAACACTACTTATATGGCTTTAATCCTACCTTTTGGTTCTGTGCTTCAATGCCATGGCTCCAAAAATGTTAATCATCTTTACCTTCTCTGCCTCAGACCTGCTCTCACTTTCACTCTTTCCTGTGCAACAGTTGTCAGTGACACATGTATATATATATATATTTACATTTACAGGATGATGAAACCACAGAGATGAACTATACAGCCCTGACTTTCTCTGCAAGAACCAGAAAAAAACATCAAAAGACACAGGAGCAGGATTGTGTGTATTCTGCTGTCAGAGTGAATCACCACATTTGACAGAACTCCACTTGTTTACAGACAGAAGCTGTAAATGCATATACACAGTCTAACTGATGTAAGAATCAGTTTTATTTCATCCCCAATGCCACACCTGTAGTTTACAATATTCCAATATTTTTGAGGATGACATACAGACCAACGTAAGCTTTAAAAAAAAAAAGTATAAAAAATATTTTATTTTCTGATTGATAAACCTGGTTGATAACTGATATGCTGGTTCACACGATAAAGACAATGACGCATGCATTGTAGTATGTACAAAATTTTATTACCAAATTTTCACACAAAACATACTGATACCAAACAGTTTTCTAAATCTATTTCATTGTGTAACTGCCTGTAAAGTAAAACAAAATAAACATATTACATTAAAATATAAACACGAACATAATTCACAAGGATAAAAACTCAAACACTTATAATTTCTATCAGTTTAGAAGATGATTTCACAAGCCAAGACTAGTGGCCAACATAGTAAAGGAGCAATTGGTTTAGTCTTAAATGGTTAATGTCGCTTGATGTGAGTCACGTGACCAAAACCAAAATGGCCGCTGCTGTGGCACATTTTAGCATTACTCCACAGCAAGGTGATGGTTATAAAGGCTTTTGGTGTCTAGTCCTTATGTATTTATGTAGTTTCCAAGCCCAATTTTCAACAGTTTTACAATAAATCACTTCATTTTAAGGGGAGTAAAATCATCTTTAAAACTGACAGATTTCATGATAATTCTTAAACTTAAACCAAGTGGTTATTTGTGTCTTATACCTTTGTCTGTAATCCAATTTTCATTAAAACCAGGTACATGTAAGTTAATTCTCCTGTCAGTGTCCTTGATCACAGTGTTGATCTGGAATTGTTCTCAGAGCTTTTTCAATGGCAGCTCAACGCTCCTTCAATGTGCCAATGCTAATCGCTAATGCTAGGTACTGTGTGTGATTTAGGATGGGTGAGATGGAATTTCCCTACTGGGATAATAAAAGAATTAAGTTTTAACCACGAGGCACACCTGGAAAGGCCTTCAGCTCAGTATTCAAATAAATCCTATACTTTAAATTCAGCAAATAATTTTTCAGAAAATGTTTGCGAAGTTTCTAAGAGCGCCGTGATTAAACTGAATTTAGTCCAATGTGATGTGAGATGTGATTGTAACCTGATTCAGAGTAAGCTAATTAAAGATACAGGAGGTCTTCGGGTTAAGAACAAGTTCCTACGATGGTGACGTAACCTGAATTTCCATGTAAGTTGGAATTAATGATATCCAGCTTTGCTTCCATCGTAATAGCTTTCCTCTTGTCTGGACCAGCATCGCTAGAAGATCCTATAAAATGCAAAATGAGGGACAAGACTCATGCGTCGTAAAGTCGAAACAGCGTAGGTCGAGTACCGCGTAACCTGAGGACCTCCTGTAATGTACTGCCTCTAATTTACAATGATTTACAGATGATTCCTATTAGCCAGGTACAACATGCTTTAACTATTATCAAACTCATAAACATTAATTTGATAATACTGATTCCAAACGTATATGTTCAATTTCTAGTTGAGTCCAAAGGCTTCGATAGCAGCGTAAATCTTCTGTCTTTCAATTGATCGTCCATTCCTTCTTCTATCGCTGCCACTTTTCACCACAGTGAAGACAGCAGCAGAATATACCCCAGTACTGTTACATATCTATATAAAAAAACAACAACAACATGAAATGGCGTAATTAATGAAGCATCATCACTTTCTGATGAGGTTAGTCTTTCACATTTCTTACCTGATGACTTTTCTGTCCGTGAATTATTTTGTCTGGGGTGACAGCGCCTTCATAATGAAATACATTTGGTAAATACAAAATATTAATGACGATAAATAAGCATATATTAATGTAATATTGCTTGAAAGATAACTGTTAATATGTTTTTACCACTGCAACAGTTGTCTTTAATGATGCTGCAGATGTAGAAGGTTACAACACTCAGACATAAACCCAGAACGGTACACAGCAGAACAAAAATGATATTCTGTGACAATATGATGGTTTCTGGAAAAGAATCAAAACAAAAGAAAGCTGATAAATAGTGAAATCTAGTTAGTGCATTAATCAGTCAACACTGTGATCTCCTGGACACGTCTCATTCTTTTCTCTATTTTTATCTTTTCCTAAGTGATTTATTACCTTTTATTATGACATTAGCTTCTGTATGTGTTTTTGTTTTTTTTTAATGAACATCATGTGTTTTTTTTTTCTATATTTAAATAAAAGCCTTAAAAGCTCAGAATAAACGTGACTGTTTTCCTATCAAAAACAGAGAAAACCGCTGAAAAAGTGACTTTTTCTGCAAAATATATCATTAAGTGAATATAATCCAAATGTCTCCATCCTCTGAACATCCAAATGCCTCATATCTGATGACCATGAAAAGATGACAAACTGTATGTTACACTAATTATTTACATAGATTGATAGGATTAACGGATCAACAAATATTAAACAGTTTACTTTCATAGATGGTTTAGGTAGATGGTGGCTGTGTGGATTAAATCAACATTTCCAATCACAGAAACGGCCAATATTATTGATATCACCATCATGATGAGTCCAGAATTTCAGACTGATCTTAAGAAATGGCGTTGTATGTCACGCCAGTTCTTTTGGCATTTTCCGATGCATTTTTGACTAATAATAAAACTAATAATAATAGAACTAATAATAAAAAGGACTAATTAAAAGTGGCGTGTATATTTACACTAGTCACGAAACAAGACAACAAAAAACATTATCAGAACTTGTAAAAAGAGTATCAGTCATGATGTTATTAACAGTAACTTCACAAAAACATACCGGTTTGTATTCTCGTTCCATTTCCGAATAATATGCGTCCACATGTGGCCACAGCACAGTAATAGTAGTAAGTCCCAGCATCAGATGAGTTCACGGTTTTAGAAAAGTGGTGAAGGCAGGTCTTCGGAGAGGACTGGGTGTCATTGTTACATCCATCTGGTCCGTTTCCTTCGGTGTAAATGACGCCTGGATCAGATTCATGTGATCCAAGTCTGACCCAGTAAACACTGTGATGTCCTGGACACGTCTTATTGTCAGAGTCAGACAGAACTGAACACTGGAGCGACATGGAGTCTCCTGGACGTAATGGATCAGATACTGTCGGCCACTGCACGACAGTGTAGTCTGAGGCTGTTTTCCCTATAAATATATAAAGTGCATCATTTATTTTAAAAGAAAAGTAAGAACAAATATCAAAATGAAAAATACAAATGTCATATCCTCAGCTTAATCTAAAAACTTTATGAATATTCACACAGTTAAGCTGTACATGAACAAGGTCATTTCAAGTTATTGTGAAAAAGTTCCATACTTACTTTTCACTGACAAATAGGTCCCATTCCATGTATTCGTTATGTATTTGTAATCTATATATATATATATATCTATATTTGTAATCTATTTCACAGTGATACATGCCCTCGGCCACTGCACGACAGTGTAGTCTGAGGTTGTTTTCCCTATAAATATATAAAATCATATTTTGATGCCTTAAAACGCATTTAAAAATTTCAAGTATAGTATGATATTTCAGAATGATTACATGCAGGTGATTTTGAAAAAAAAAAAAAAAAGAAAATAGTGCAGAAAAAAATGACATACTTGTCAGTGATAAATGGGATCCACTCCACAAGTTTGTTATGTAATCCAAGACTCCACAGTGATACATTCCCTCATCTTCTGGAGTCGTCCTCAAAATAGTTAGAAGGCTGAAATACTTATCTATTTCTACAGACACTCTGAATGGAGAATACTCTGGCCCGTATGATGGGTCAAGGTTTTTCTTCAGTTTTACAATTAATTTCAGAGCTTTCCCAACAATCTGTTTGTACCAGTGGACTTCAGTGACACTGAGTTCATTTGCAGGTAAAACACATGTGAAGACGGCAGGTTCACCAAGATGGACACTGATCATAGGAGTCTGAGAATCTGCGTCAAAAATGTAATTTAATAAACAGTAAATGAAAATAACAGTGACAATATATTTATTAATAATAATAATAATAATAATAGTAATATTTAAGTGCATTAAGTAGTACTTACATCCTTGATGAAGGAGAAGCAGGGTGACGCATAATAGAATCATCTCGACTGTCAAATGTGAAACGAGGCAGTCAACATGAATAGCCCCATTCTTAAGTACCCCTGTTTGACTATCGCAGCATTTTTGTGTATTTCCTGCTGCGCTAGTCTCATCCTGTTTTTATGTTTCCTCTCTGTTTTCACTTGCATTATCTCTTTTCAAATTTTCCAACTGAATACATGCCACGTGGAAGAAATTATTCTTATTATTATTTTTTAGTAGATAATGTTCTAGGAAAATCTAATTCTGGATTCTTAAAATGTTTGTCTTCTTACACTGAGTATGCATGATTGGTTGGCCTTATTAACAAACTCAATGCCCTGATAATGTCTCTAATAGGACGTGGTTACAAACAATAATAGAAAATGTTGAGAGAAAATGACGCAATGAAAATCTACAGAACGCAGACAGGTGGAAAAGAAGAGTCAGTAGTGAAATGGAGACACTGCTGTGAGAAATGAACAGAATATGTTCTGCGTAGTAGAGTCAGTGTTGTATTCAGACCACCCAAACCAGCAAAGCATGTCGAATCTGTGACAAAACCAAGGCTTTGAAGATTCTAGACCAACGCCAAGGCAGAACGTGGCAGTCAAGATCAAAACCACCTGCCAAGTTTAACTAAACACAGTAGACTGACGTTTTTCAAATATTTCAATATTACATGCTGGTATTGAAACCACACTTGTGCAAATATAACAAAGGCAAAAGGGAAAAAAAAAGTGAATGTTATATTTAGAAATGATGACTCAAATGTGTCACGACCGAATACAGAATCCAAATGCAGAAATGAGGGATGAAAACAGTTGTCAGGTTAAACAGTTTATTAAGAATATTGATCGGTGTTAATAACAATGTTCTTGGGGCGATCCAAACTCCGTAGTTGATAGCAGTCCAAAGGACGGTTCTGGGAAGGTAGTCCAAAAAACGAAGGCAGGGTCATTCACACACGTCGACGGTGCAGGAAAGGGCAGGCGAAGAAACTCGGGGTTCAGGTCCAAAACACAGATCGTACACAAAAACAGACAGGATAACAGCGCTGGTAAGTCTAGAACACAATCTGGAATGAACTGGCAACAAGACACTGACAGGACAAGGTTTAAATACACAGGAAGTCAGGGAGACAACGAGAGACAGGTGCACACAATGACGATGAGTCCAGGTAATGCCACGGAATGGAAAACAGGAAGTAAAGACATCAGACATGACACATGAGGGAATTTACCAAAATAAAACAGGTCACTCAACAAAAAACATACTAAAGGGGACAGACATGACTAAATTTGGTGAAGAAATTGTCAAATATTGTAAAATTCAATTAAAAAATTCAATTAATGATGTGACTGAAGGTGGAAGCCTGTGATTAAGCGCTAAGCCTGTGTAAAAAAGACACGATGAGATTGTCTGTGATACTCGAAACCATTATGAACAATTATGAACACTGTCTTGTAAGAATAAAGTGGACCAAGAAGTATGACTACAGTTCTAATCAAGGGTTAATATATTTAAAGGTAATAATGAAAACTACTATAACAAAAACTAGCGGTGCCAGGCACAACAAACCCTGCCCCCCACCACATATTGTCACTTTTTTTTTGGCATCAATCCAGCTCATGTCATCATGTGCCAAATTTGAAGTTATTTGAAACAAAATTGATGTTTTTGTTGACATTAGAAACTCCACCTGTTATAAGTAAATGGGAATTTAAAAAGAAAAATAAATCATAAAAAGTTTAATTTTACCTATTATTCCCAAAATGTAATCAGATTTATTCTAATAGCAACTAGACAGCTTAGTGGTTTACAGTGGTTTGGTGCGGAAGATGGCCAGTTCGAATCCCAGGTGGGTTCTTGGGTAAGGCCCGTTACGCTATACATACAAGTGCACAAGTCAGTGCCTCATTGTGTTGGTTGCATCCGACATAAAAATTTGTACCAAATCAACATGCGAATGTGATTCTCTGTGGCGACCCCTGAAGGGAAAAGCCGAAAGAAAGTTAATCAGATTAATTTGTGTCACTGGCGATCTATACACCAAATTTGGTATGCATTCAACCAACGGTTTTGCTGCTAAAGTGTTAACAGAGAAACAAAGAAACAGAACCAAAAACAATTCCCCCAACTACTGAAAGAATAAATCATTTGGTATTATACTCTACAACCAACACCAACAGAATCCACCACATTTTAACAGGAAGAAACTGACTCTGAAGATGGATGTTTGACATGACCAGTTGGGGTTAAAAATGTGTGTGTGTGTGTGTATGTGTCCGTTTATTCTGGGGGGGGGCAAGCACATGTATGCACAGCCAACTATACTATAACTATAACTGTTAAAAAAAAATAGAATTGCTGTTGCTAGTGTGTGTCTCTCTGTGTGTGTGTGTGTGTGTGTGTGTATGTGTGTGTGTGTGTGTGAGCGTGTATGGGTGTGTGTGCGTGTGTGTGTGTGTGTGTGTGTGTGTGCATGTCTTTG
>JAPSES010016030.1:0-13718 GCA_029822895.1 Maxillicosta whitleyi
TTGTGCCATTGCCAACAAATCCTGAAAATTTCATCAAAATCCGTCCATAACTTTTTCAGTTATGTTGCACACAGACAAACAAACGAACAAACAAATGCCAGCAAAAACATAACCTCCTTGGCGGAGGTAATAAAAATATTGCTGTCTTGATTTTACTTATGACGCACACAACTCTAAGGTGTATGCTGTACATGCACTGTATGTGTAGCTGGAAGAAAGATATGTTTCCTGGTTCGTTTCCCCATCAATGGTTCATGTATGTAATCAGATTAGCCACAGATTTAGAAAAATTAAGGTCCTCGGTAGACAACATACTGTACCTCTGCCAAGGCCCTGTAGTCATAGTAATTCAATTCCATGCCCTATCTTGCACAAACAGCATTTTTCCAAGTTTCAATGCTTTTTATGGATCTGCTTTAAGATCTAACAGACCAACAGAATATTCACTTTTAAAGTCTTTGAAAAGGTTCGTTAAGCATCTTTATTGTTATTTGTGCAGTAAATTATATTCACTTTTCAAATCGGATTTTATATTTTTTGTGTGATTTTTTGGCCTTTTATTTTGATATAGAAAAAATAATGGGCAGGTGAAATAGATGAAGTTGTGCTGAAAACAAAGATACCAAACATGGGTATAGTAAAAATGTCTTTATTTAGTATATAAAGGCAAACTAAAAGAACAGAATAGGCTCAGACCCCCCCAAGGGTTAATGTACCACTGAAACTGTAGTCATTTAATGTAATGGAAGTATTATTTTTGATGTCTTTATGATGACTAGAATTTTTTTTTTTTTTTTTTTTTTTAGCGGAACCAAGCTTCTTTTAATCAACATTAGTCTGTGGGTGATACAGTTCTTTAACTTCCCCTGCTTTCCGTAACTCAGGCACTTGCTCTGAAAAGTCTCGCTGAATCCTCTGGCTTTGGTTTCGTGTAATCTGGCATCATGTTTGAGCTTGTTCTTTCTCATTTCTTTCCTATGAAATGTTTAAATGAACAAATGTGCTGTCCAGAGCTGACAGCAGCAAAACAGGAAGATGAAAAACAAGCCGAGGTATTAAGTGATTTCACAAATAAAGGACTGACATTCCCCCATTACAGATGCTTCAAAACAAATTCAAATGGTTGTGTGTCAAAGCATACGTCTAATTAGCAGAGTGTGGAATGTCTGTGGATATGTGTGGCGCCGTAGGCTAGCAGAGAAGGCTAATGCAGTGGAAAATGTGTCTTAGCCGGGCCATGAAATAACGATGAGACTCTGTGACTTAATCATGTTGACACTTGGCTTTCTCTTCATTCCTCTCTCACTCTTGCTCACATTCACAGACCCCCGCTCTCGTCCTCTTTTTATGTTGTTTCCCCACACTGCCTTTCTTCTCTACTACTTTTTCTGATAAACAGTTTCTCTGCAATTGCCTGGTTCTTTCAATTGAAGATTAACATAAGCACATCGTTTTATAAAATACCAGAGACAATTTAAGTGTGGTTTGTCAACTCATCAACCAGTTCAGAAATACAAAGCTGTAGTGATTATAGACACCGTTTCATAGACACCCCAGACTAGAGAGCACAAATACAGAAAATAATAGACATTATAATCCCTTAGAGTCACCTTTTTTTTCACAGTGAACTGAAATTGCATCTGTATACTAGTTCTGTATTTTCGGTTTAATTCTGTTGAGAAAGGTTTGAGTTTTCCTGTTAGCTTGTATTAAACTGTGATAGACTGATTGTGCAAACTGTGCAGGAAGTGCCCTGTTTTTTACCTGTTTACACTGAAGGAAATGACATGGATTATACTTCTTTGAATACTGTTTTACAGGTTGTTTTTTATACTACATATACGTGTAAGCAGCCTTTGCATTGGTGTCCCTGTGTTTTAGCTGTTTGGGGCAAGAAGTGACTATATTTGGACAACAAGAATGGAAGGGGTGAATTAGTGAGCAAATCCTACACCAGTTTACTGACATGGTCTGTCTTCAGTTGGACAGTTTTTTGTTTTTTTTTTGGGGTTTTTTTTTTTAGAAAGAGAGAGATGTTCAGTACAATTCCATGGAAACCAGGCCTTTGTGGAACCAGCATCTAGTGGTTGTCAGTGGTATAACAGTTACACATAATGTCCTTCATAAATTTCACATCGGAGACAAGGTCTTTGGGAATGGTTTTCAGCTCCTTGCTCAAGGTAGTTGATTAGTCTGAGTATCACAAACTGCCAGTTTAAACAAACCTTTGTAAATTGGTAAAATCTGTTCAATGACAACTTTTAAAATCTTAACACTTGGGAAACATGGGAACATGAGGCGACAAAGGCCCTCCCCCTTCGTCTTTGCACTTGACACTACCCTTTCTAACAGAACTGTAAAGGGTAGGGGTTAAAATATTCCCCTATGAAATGGGGAACCCTTTGAGACCTGTTATGTCATCAGCAGTCATGACGCTGCTATAAACAGATGCGACAACTTTGTTTCTGAAAGCATTTCCCATGCTGTCAGCTGCTGTAAATGTCTCCATTGCATTGGTTTTGGACAAATGTGGTCTATAACACAAATGGTCAATTGAATAATTAAGTTGTTTTTCAAGAAAATACATACATTTGTGATTTTCTTTCATCATACTGTTACACTTTTTTGCTGTGTTTACCTCCATCTGGCTGATGGTTCAAACAGAATTATGGCAGATTTCTCATTCACCTATGTTTGTAGTGTGGACCTGAAATTTCAAGATTTCTGCATTTCGAGGGAAAAACAGCCCTCCCCCTTAGCCCTTCCCCTCTGACTCATTGGGAATCGAAACACCCCTACCCCTTCACGTGAACGCACAAAATGGAATTGTAGGGGTAAGGTGGAGGCCAAGGGGGTGCGTTGGGACTTGGTCAAAGCTGAGAGTTTACTTTGTGTGACTGACAGAGCAGGTACTGCACAATTTTGATCCATCAAAGTCTTTGGTAGTGTCTAACGTGCATTAGCAGATCACTATATCATATAGCATTTCAGTTTTGCATCTCATGGTTGTTACAGTTGGTAAATGTAAACCAAAAAATGCATTTGGACGTATTGCATCTGTTGGGGGATCTGTCGTTCTCTACAGGGAGTTCTCAAGGCTGCTGGTTCTGAAGGCACCTAAAGTTAACTAGATTAGTAAAAATGTATTGTGACAGCATTGTCATCTTAAAATGTGTTTCTCTGTGTTTCCATGCAGGGGGCTGTACATTTGAGGAGTCATATAGCAGCTGTGGGTACAGTGTTTCACTGGGAACCAATGGATTTACCTGGGAACAAGTCAACTCCTGGGAAAAACCCACCATGGATCCTGCCCTGCCTACTGGTATGGTTTCACACCTGTTTGTCTGCTGGTGTTAACTACTGTCTTTATGTGTATGTACAATCATTTCTAGTCCTGTTATACCTGGCGTGTCATGGTGAGTCACATTTGTTTTCATTTATTCATACAGTTCAAGTTACAGCCAGATTTTTTTTCCCCATAGTTTAGTTCAGTGACAACTGTAACCCCAGAAGAGGTTAAAAGACATCTCCAAATTAAAAAAAAACAACAACCAAAAACTAACAACAGTCCTGAAATGAAATAGAGCAGACTTCATTAAAAACAAACAACTAAACACAACGTGAAATGTATTAAAACAAAGACAACATAGTGCAGGGGTCACCAATCCTGGTCCTCGAGGGCTGATATCCTGCATGTTTTAGATGTTTCCCTCTTCCAACACACCTGATTCAAATGATTAACTGATCATCAAACTCTGCAGAAGCCTGATAATGACTGTCAGGTGTGTTGGAAGAGGGAAACATCATGGTTCAGGAGTACAATTATTAGAAGGTATTTGATCAGGCACCTGTGTAGGCAGCACTTGAAGTTCAACAAATGTTACAAAAGTACTGTGTACGTGTATTAATAATTTATTTTATACTGCATGTATGACAATTAGAATTGTCTTTCAGTTGTATTTCACGGTCAGTGTGCTATTAGAAAAAAATACTGCCCAAAACTGTGCTGTAGATATCTGCCATCGTCTGAGAAACCTTTAAAAATCAACCTCTGATGTTGTGTTACACATAAATATTATGCTGAAGTAAGGCAGTTGGACAAAGGGCAGTGAGATCGTGGATGTTTGTGCGTATGTTGTTGTGAGTCATTTTGTTCTGACTGATCCTCATCTTCCATCTGTTTCCTACTTTTATTTTCTTCTTTTCAGACTGTTGGTCTTTTATTTTGCAGAAACTTTAATGTGTAGCCATTTGTTTTTTTGTTTACTTCAACTATAGCCCTTGTCTCATCCGTCTATTTTCACCACTGTTAATATCACACACACAAAATTGTACCTTTTCCAGTGTTCTTCTTGGACACTGCAATTTAATTTTTTATTTTTTTTCATAATCCTCCTTCTTCTTCACACAGATAATTGAGGATATGACAGTTTGCAGATGACACAGAGCTAACCTCCAACAGTTTAGGTTTGGGTACTGTGTGATGGAATCTGACCCAGAAACCCTTCCGTTCCCTGACACAAAATGACATTTACCAGATTTCACTGCAGGACAGGTGGACTGAACACCTTTGATTACAGATAATAATAGTCATTTTTATATAAATTTCATGCCGCAGAATGATCTGGAACAGCTGACTCTACATTAGTCTCAAGGCAGAAGATTCAACATCAATTTAAGACATGATGTGTTGAGCCACCAGCCTCCACTGATAAAATGCTTTTTTTTCTTGCATTGATTCCATTAACCTATAGAATTCCATTTTCAACCCCCAAATTGTTTTATTGACTTTAATGATCAGCAGATATGCTATTATAACAAAATAAAAAAAAAAAATCTTCTTTTCTGTATGAGTTTACCTGAACCCTGTAGGGCCCGGTGTAAACCCATAAACACACACATTCAGGCATGTACGTGGATCCCATAGGACCCAATGTAAACCAATTCCCTCACAGACGCAGTCTAGGAATGATAGCATCTCCTCTCTCTTCTTTAGTTGTTATTGAAGCCTGGTGTGCCAAAGCTGTGGACTTGTTTCCACCAGGGCCTCTTGGGAAGCTCATGTTCTATGCTCCATGTTCTGCTGCTTGTTTACATTTGGATAAAATCAATTCAGTTTAATAGTCCGTATTGTTTTGGCGAATAGCAATTATTATCAGGGCTTTTATGAGTGATGCTATCCTCTGCTTTACAAGGACGGTACAGCAGGGGTGTCAAACTCATTCTAGTTCAGGGGCCACATTCAGCCCAATTGCATCTCAAGTGAGCCACTAAAATATGAACATAATTACCTATAACTAATGACTACTTTTCTTCTTTATTTTAGTGCAATAAAAAATATGAAATTATGAAAATATTTCCATTTACAAAGGTTTATAACAAATTTGAATATACATGTGCATTACACATAATGTTACACAAATGACTTGGGGGGGTGGGGGGTGTTCCACGGATAGCGTACCGTTATGGCACATATCAGCGTACTGATAGCGTAGGACAGACTTCTCGTTGGCAAGGTGGTGAGGCAACTTTGCTAAGGTGGTCACCTTGGCTAGAAAATGCTGCGGGAAACACTGATATATAATATTATAATATATATCTGTAAGTTCTGTTAAATATATTTTTAACAGAACTTACAGATCAACGTGGATGTACAAATGCACTAAACATTTAGTAACAGGCAGAATATTGTTAAAATTGCACATCATTTTCAGGTTATTCATATGTTTTCAGGTTATTCCCATTTCAGTGTTATAGGATAGTTTGTAAATGTAAATATATTAGTATAGGATATAAATAATAATATATATAAGTAATAGAATATAAATAGAGTAGTGTTATTTTTTTCACATTAAATAAAGAAAATAAAATTGTAGTTGCCAGTTATTTATCAATTACGATATTATTTTACTAGATCACATGGGTCTTTATGTGGAACCTGAACTTAAACATGTTTGACACCCTTGATTTTTAATAATTTCGGTGTAATTTTTATACTTGGTATATTCATTCCATGGGCCTGATTGGAACGGGTTTTGGAATATTTGACACAGCAAAGTGTACAAAGTGTTTCAAATCTACTAACACTGGTAATTTATAAAAGGTTCTACTGGCTCTAATTATTCTGTTGAATAATGGGTTTATGTCTAATCATGGTGTAATAGATGAAAGAAAATGTTTAGTAGTTCATTTGTACGACCAAGATCAAGACTGTTGATTTAATTGATTCAGATCTCCTCAACACATTTATTCCTTTTTTTCTGCTCTTTTGTGCTCATTGCAGTGGCATGAAGTCAAAGCTATGTGAAAAATAACAGTGTATTTAATATAATATACTAGTGTAATTTGTGGTCTGGCTAAGTAATTAGATTTATCTGATTTTTTGATGATGCTGATGATCCTGATGTTTTTTGTTTCTTTTTTCTCAGGGCTTTAAATTCTTTCTCTGCTTTTGCATTAGGATAAATGTAATACATCTTGAAATTTTCTTCTTTGCCTTATTTTTCTATCCCTAACGTTGGTCCATCAGAGCTGGCAGAGCGATAAAACTTGGTAGACAGATTGTGATGTGACCCCAGCTGGGTATTTCTCCTCCTGTCAAACACCAAATGGCAATCAGGTGGCCTGTCCGTCCATCTTATTCTCTCACACACACTTCTGCCCTTTTGTTTTCCCTCTCACCAATTCCCTCTCTCTCTCTCTCTCTCTCTCTCTCACACACACACACACACTCTCTCTCTCTCTCTCTCTCTTTCACACTTTGCATGTCAATCACCTCTTTCTAGTTTTTGTCTCTTGGAATCACAAACTAATATCTTTATTTTAAGAAAAAAAAAATACTAATAAGAAATATATGGTAAGTTGACAGAGACAATCATAGCACATCAAAGACATGACGAATTGAAGCTCAAACTGAAACACAGGTACTGTTTATCTGTCAAATGTTCACTGTGGTCAGTTTCAGATGCTGCAGTTCTTTCATAATTCATAGTTTAGTTATTGTTTATTCAATATTAATTGTCAGCCTTGTAAATACAAGTTGGACTGACTCACTTTGTGCAGTAATCTGAACCGGGATTTTCTGCCTCCATCCATAATAATATACATTATATAGACTAAATGTGTCTAAAATTCATGTTTATTTGCAACATAATATAGCAAACTATTACATAATCAAAACAAACAAAAGTTTCTGTTTTGAATGACTGGGTTCACCAGAAATTTGACCTGAATTACTTCCCTTACTGTGAACAACTTCAATGATATGAAGACGATACCTTCATATACACAGTCTGCTTGTTTACATAAGAAACCAAAACATTACTTGTACCTTTTCAAAAATGTTGTTGCAAAGTGCATTGTGAGAATGTGAATTCCATGTAGTGACCGAATAAATGTGATTTCTCACAGATTCAGCAACAAAACATGTCAAATCACTACAATGTAAAATTCCATAGTCCACCGGGCTTTTTTTTAAAGAGTGCGTATAGTCAGTGGATGGAGGTAAAGGCAAAGCAAATTTATTTGTAGCACAATTCATAAACAGGGTGATTTACAGGGGTTTACAGAAATGTTAAAAACACAATTACAATTAAAATATTGATAAATCATAAATAAATAAATAATAATTACGTAAAGTAAAAGTGAAGAGTGCACATAGAACCATTTCAGGTGTTCTATGCACAGTTGAATAGAACCATTTTCAGCCTGGACTTGCACATTGTCAGAGCAGAGGCCTGTCTCATGTCATCAGGTAGACTGTCCCAGACTTTAGCTGCATGGAACTGAAACACAGCTTCACCGGGTTTAGTTCTGACTCCAGCACCAGCAGAAGACCTGTCCCTGAGGATTCACTTTCCTCGTGGTAAACATCTTTGAAGTGTACTCCATCACAAGCAGTTTGTTGGTTTACACACCAAACTGATATGTTACTCAGACCTTTGTGAAAATTTAGTTTTATAGAGTGCGTTGTGGAAAGGGAATTCCACGCAGATGCAGTATGACCACAGCAGCAACAAACACAGAAATGGCTTCATTGCTTCTCGCTGCTGAAGCCATGTGGAATTTTCAAAAAGGCCAGTTTGATTTCAGTTTGATATGTAAACAAACAAACAGCTTGTGATGGAGTACACTTCAAAATGATTCACCTTGAGGGAATTCAGGTGCGTGATCACAGAAAGACTAACAGATTTCTGATACTTGGGTTTTGCAGATTTCATGAACAGGTGGTAACAAAAGTCATACGCTACTTTAAAGAATATTGCATATCATTGTTCTGATCTGAAGGCAATGGAGCAGGAGGGTTTGTTAAGCTGTTAATGCCCACATTTGGGTTTGCACTCACAAAAGACAATGACATTCTGCTGCATGGAATTCTCATTCCCACAATGGTTTTTATGACAAAATTTCGAAAAAGGTGTGAGTAGATTAATGATAACTAGAAAAGCCCTCGGAGAGCGCAGACCTCCGCCAAGTGCAACGGTAGGTCAAATCCATTGACATACTCTTGATGTGGAATTGTCTCAGCTACATGATGGTGTTTGTTAGAAATTTCTATCTCTAATATTAAAGGCACAGTAGGCGTAAATGTAAGGGCACCCCCAGTTTTTTGTTTTTTTTTTTAATATAAATTGCGATAAAATCCATCTTCTGGATCAGATCCGGATCAGCCTTTGGAATTTGATAGAGGACCCCATTGTCAATCCTTGTATTAAATTTTATGAGTTTTGGGCAATAATTAACTGAGATATTGAGAAACAAAATTTTTGGCCCCATTTACCACAATGTTAACGAAAATTTCAAAATGATCCAGAATCCAGGATTTCATCCGGATTACCCCCAAAAGTTAATCATTTGTTCCTTATGCTATTTCTAACAAATCCTTAACATTTCATCAAAATTTGTCCATAACTTTTTGAGTTATCTTGCTAACTAACAAACCGACAAACAAACTCTGGCAAAAACATAACCTCCTTGGCGGAGGTAATTACGCTGCCACTCAGGTTTGAAAAACAAACTGTATGATGAAAATCATACACTGCTTTAATGAAAGTGATGCTGATATAATTTATGTTCGTATTGTTGCAAAAAATTATGGTGATTTTTGCATGTAAACATAGTCATTTGATGGCCATGACTTAAATTTCCAAAGCATTGTTAAAAGTCTGTCCTGCAGTCAAATGGGGTGTTGGTTTTGTTCTTTCTAGCTGAGTATATCTGCCACAGTGTTGAGTCTTTTGTTAGCTCATGCCTTCATATATTGTAGGAGGATGGAGCAGTGATACATTTGAATTAAATACTCATATTAACCAGATGTACACCACATATTTCTTTTCCATTGTTCTCATTCCCTTTAACAAATCATCATTTCATTCTCTTTTCACACACACCCTTCTTCTTTCTGACTCCATCATACATCATCTCTGGAGTCATGTCAATTATTTCTCTCATATATCATCATCATCCCACCCTCTCCCTCCCTGTCTCTCTGTCTCTGCCCGTGTCAGAATCGGTGGTGATAGAGCTCTGTCAGCCTCGCCTTTAACTCACCAGATTCAGATCTCGTCGTGAAGATCTGATACGATTGAGCGGTCATGAGCTCTGTGCCGCTCTGTCTCTCTATATGTCTCATGTCACTTATCTGTCTCATCCATCGTTCTGGGCGGTGGTTGTCAGGGTTGATAGCCATCATGAACTATAAGCCCCCCCTAATCATAGACAAGTTATCAACTGGACATCATGCTGACGGCTGGAGATGTGATACGGCTGGACATGGCCAGGGTCTTTGTCGGGCTGCTTAGTCATTTTTTCACTGTTATTTCCACTGTTATTTCCACTGCTATAGCAATGCTGCACCTTCTCTCATCTAATGAAAGAGCTATAATTGTAATGACTCCCTTTCATACATATCTGTGTTTTTACTCGAAAAAGCACTATAGCCAACCCCCATTTATATATTTTATTATGCAACCTGCAGAGTTCTTTCAGCTTTATCGACTCAGAAAATACAATACAAACAGAAAAGGCTAGTGTGGATCTTTTTATGTCAAATCCTAGCAGTTTAAATTATTGCAACTGTACACTGAATTGGGTTAAAAAAAAAATGGGAAAAATTAGTATGATTCAGTCACAAATCAGTTATACAATATATGTTTAAAAAAAATGCGGTTGACGTGGCGCGGTGGATAGCACTCGCACGAAGCTACAGCAACAAGATCCTGGGTTTGATTCCATGTTCTGGGTGTGGAGTTTATCTTTGGGTACTTCTGCTTCCTCCTAGAATCCAAAGTCATGTGCTGAGAGGTTAATATGTATTTCAGATATGCATTGTAATGGGTAGCCTAGTGGTTAACGCCACTGGCTTTGGTGCGGAAGATGGCTGGTTTGAAACCCAGGTGGACCCTTGGGAAAGGTCCTTTACGCTATATATCCCAATGTAGCCACAAGGGGGTGCAAGCCTCATTGTGCCGGTCCCAAGTTGTATCAGGAAGGGCATCCGACGTAAAAACCTGTGTCAAATCAACATGTGAATGTGATTCGCTGTGGCGACCCCTGAAGGAAAAGCTAAAAGAACTCATCATTGTAATGGCATGCTGGGTAAATTACAAATTTTGTCCCTCTATTATAAGACAAGACAAGACAAGAAAAGGTAGGATAAGATATGACTTCCTTTATCCCACCATGGGTAACTTTATTTTGACAAATATAGAATTAGTGTTACCATAAACACGTTCATATGTTCTTTGTTTCCTTGCCTTACCCTCATAATACTGAATTGGCTGATACAGATATTTCAGAGGATAACCTGCACTTGACAGCTTGTAAATGTGACAAGATTGGATTGGTATGACATGTCTCTCCATTTCCTTCTCTCCGTACAACCACTTAGACATCGTTGTCATATAGCCTATACCCCTGATGGCTTATAGATCTCAGGGTTAGACAGGATGGAATTAGAGTGAATGCTCTGTTAAGTCCTCCTGTCATCACCTCTGCATTGATATAGTAATGACATAAATCAGAAGCTTGAGAAGCTAAAGATTTTACTATCAAGGATATCTCATGCATGCAGGCTTTGCCATTTATTTCTATTTCATCTGCATTCATTACAGTTCATCAACATAATACTTAAACCAGTGCAATTAGACCAATAAGAAAGCTTATAGTTTATCATGTGTTCTACCCTAACCCTAAACATGTGTTAGTGTAATTAATTAATTTAATGTATTTATTTTAATATACTTATGTGGCTTCATCTTTGACTGACTGAGCTCTGAAAGAACTGGAAAAGGATCATTTTAAACTTGAGGAACTTCAGTGTTCCAAAAATTTACGGATGGCTTTTCCATGGCTTTATATAGTAGGTTATTTTTCAAGGGTGTCTTTTAAATGGATTTAAAGATAATAGACCTAAAGCAGCAACAACTGACCAATGACTTCAATGTTATGTATGTATGTATTATTTCCTGTTAAAGATGCTGTTTTGTGCTAAGTCTGAGGATATTGTCCCTCCTATAATGTTCAATACCTAGGCCTATTGACCAGCAATTGTTTTTGTGTGATTCTTTACGGAGTGTGATTTACCTGAATAATTGGTCCAGTTTTTCATGACAAACTAGCTGCTACTTTTATAATGATACATACAAATACAAATACAAATGTGACTACTGAAAGGAAAGAACCAAATGTTCATGTGGAAATCGACAACACTTCTACTTACTTACAGTAAGGCAGCAAATTTGTAGAAGAATATGAATATAAAAAGGGTCAGTGTATGTTTTGGTTTGATTGTGTTCAAAAGCAAAACAAAAAGTAGTGGTTAATTGATTTTCATATTAAAAAAGAAGAATTGTAATTGAACTCAAAGGTGTTTTTCTTTTTCAGTGTCAAAGCAGATAAATCACATTTTACAAACCAATTGATTTTTGGTTTCTCTTTCTATTAACAAGCAGCGACTGGGTAGCTTAGTGTTTTATGACACTGGCTTTGGTGTGGAAGATTGCCGGTTCGAGACCCAGGTGGACCTATACTCTATACATCCCTATACCTGTAGCCACAAGGGGACAGTGTCTCATTGTGCTGGTTACAAGCCCAGATAAATACAGAGGGTTGTGACTGGAAGGGCATCCGATGTAAAAACATGTGCCAAATCAACATGCGAATGTGTCACGGTCAACTGGGGAAAAACAGCCAGTATAAAAATGTTGATTGACTTTCTTTCTAAAAACAAAAAAGAAAGTTACTCCTTGACAGAAATGCAAAAATGTCTGAATTTTTTTTTTAATTTCCTAAGATGAATATTTCAAGGAAGACACACTAATGCTTAGGTTACAAAGATTCTTACAGACGATGGTTTGTTCAAATCTTCCATTTCATATGAAATCTGGATTTTGTAGACTTTCATGGGGGACATGTCCACAATGATTTTGTATAAACTGGAAGATTTGTACAAACCCATCGTTCATAAGAATCTTTGTTACCTAAGCATTAGTACGTCTTCCTTGAAAATGACAACATTCATCTCAGATAATGAGAAAAACAGATGTATTTGGCCTATTTTTTCATTTCTGTCACTTCGTTACTAGAAGAAGAAAATGAAAATCAATCTGTTTTTAAAATGTGGTTTATCTGTTTTGACAGTGAAAAAGAAAATTGCCTTGAATTTAAATTTTAATTCTTCTATTTCAAAATAAAAATCAATTAACCATTAGTTTTTCTTTTGTGTCTAAAAGGACAATCCAATTACCAAAAGATATACTGACCACTCTCTGTCCACAAACTCTAGACTTCGTACTACTGGAAGATTTGTACAAACCCATTATTTGTAAGAATCTTTGTGATCTTAGCATTGGTACTCTTTCCTTGAAAATGACAACATCTGGTTTCAGAAAATAAAAATAACATAAGTTTTTGGTCTGTTTTTCGAGGTAGCAACTTTGTTTTTTGTTACTAGAAAGAGAAAACGAAGATAAGTCTGTTTTTAAAATTTGGTTTATCTGTTTTGATATTCAAAAAAAATGCTTTGAAATGACATTTTAATTATTCTATTTTAAAAGATAAAATACTTAACCACTAGTTTTTCTTTTGTTTCTGAAAAAAATATCCAATTACCAAAAGATCCACTGACCAAGAAGGTACACATGTGTACAGTCACCACTAGAAGAAATTGAAAATGAGAGAGGATGAGAAAAATAATATGGAAAAATAATTCCATAATCATAACAATAATATAATGCCATTGACATGAAGCAGTGCTGGAAAAACCTTATACTTGCATGTTGCATGGAACTTCAAGCTTCCCCGCTAAATCAAGCTCAACTTCTTCTACGTGACAGCAGAGTCCGTCCTCCTCTATGGCAGTGAATGCTGGACCCTTAAACCAACATTAGAGAAGTCCCTGGATGGGTGCTCCTGCATTTCAACAGGATGTTGCGTACAGTGCTTAACATCAACAAGAGCGCGTATGTAACCAACAGAATCCTGTATGAGGGAATACCAAGGGTGAGTTATAAGGAGAATGCCATAAGGAGAATGAGACTTGCAGGACATTGCCAAAGACACTCAGAGCTGCCAGCCAGCAAGCTGGTTCTGTGGGAACCAACGTATGGACACCGGTTAAGAGGATGTCCCACACTAACATATGTGGGTCCGTCCCTATGTTCAGAAGGTTCTATGTTCAGAAGGTTAGGGTTAGGGTTACTTTTACTTTTGCTTTTACA
>JAPSES010016051.1:0-13717 GCA_029822895.1 Maxillicosta whitleyi
AAGGATAAGCTTTTGCACCGGCTGCACTGGGGTGTGATGGGGTGTGCTAATCTAATCTAATCTAATCTAATCTAATCAATGCACTACGCATTTGTAGATAACAGTATTTCTTCTACAAAGCAGTGTCGAGGGTAAAACACAGTTTGAAGTTTAGACATGGATTAGACACCACAACCCAAACTAAACACTAGCACATGATGTAAGAATCTTCTGTGTAATTCACTTCAATGTCATGTTACTGATGGATTCCACTATAATAAACCTTCATATTAGCGGGGATATTTGTCCTCAAGCTGCATTAATATTTCCAAGGAGCTGTCAGCTGTAAAATATACAAGCCAACTAAAATTTCACATCAAATTCTGCTGCATATTTCATCAACACTATTTCACCATCCCATTCTCCTACAGTTCAGAGCAGAAGGCCAGAGTGGTGCAGAATTTTGACACCAGACAGAATTGGAAACCCTTTTTCACATTAAGTGTTTCATGCCGTCAATAAAACGTCTTCTGATGAGTGGGTCTATTCATGTAATCAAACAAACATTACACTCCGCCTCCTCTGGAGTTTTAATGATACTGCAGGTCAAGTTCAGTGAACAAAACAGAAGTCACGGTCACCTATCGGGGTGAGAGATGCAGGGGCGGAGGAGGAGTCAGTGTGAGAGCTGTAAACACATAAACACAGCAGTGACACAGGCTGGTTCATCTCTATGCACGTACATTCATGAGGTGCTTTGTATTGACCTTTGGTTTAATGTGGGTGTGTAGAGGAAAGAACATGAGGCAGATCTACACATGTACACTTCCATATGGATAATGGGTTATAAAGGGAACATTGCCTCCAGGTGTGCATACATACTATGTTGTTTTTTTCCCTGATGCCTTTTCAGCTTTTTTTCTGATGAACTTTTCCTTAAAGGAGTGATATTTTGCTTTTTTTAAATGGAATTATGCATTTCCAAACATTTCCCTGTGGTCTACACGAACAGTAAATACTATGTGTTTGTCTGAATTCTTTATTAATAAAAACTCCAAAGGCCCATCCTCAACTACTGGATACCGACTGGATAGAATTAGTGCAGACATTGGTGCGGAAGGTTGCCAGTTCAAATCCTAGTTGGGCCCTTGGGCAAGGCCCTTTACGTCATGCCTATGCCAAAGTCGCTTTAGATAAAATATAACAATATTGTACTCTGTTTTTTATTTATTTATTTTCCTGTTCAGCATTTTTGGTCCACTGTGGTTGTTTTAAAGTGCTGTATAAATAAAGTTGGATTGGACTGAATATTGCTGAGTAATGACATGAAAAAGGTTGTTTTGAGCACTGGCCCTTTAAATGCAAATGAGCCACTTTACGCCCCGCCCCCTCCAGGTTGTTGACTGTGTTGTTCTGTCCTGTTCAACCACTTGTGTTTGTTAATACAACCAACAATTGAACATTTTAGGTAATTGCAGAGGTATAGTGGGCCCCTTTTTCAGAGTGGGGGTGAAGGTGGGGGGGGGCACCAGTAGGTAAATCCACCAGGTTTACACTAAACTCTCCAATAGCTTCATTTTTATTTCACCTGGCCTCATCACCACAGACTGACTCACACTACCGCTCCAGAAATGACGAGTCATGAGCCAAACCAATAGAACACATTAAATCTACTTCACTGTAGGGATTGCGCTGTCATAAATGTTGAATGAATACAAGAAGAAGATTATAAAAATGACATCAAAATTATTGTTCCTATCCAACCGACCCAAAGTCCAGACTGACATGAGCTGACCCATTGGGAATCCTCCCAAATCTCCTAATTAGCCATTCTGACATTGGGTAATTGGCTTTAAGTTCTGACATGTTTTCAGTACGGACTACAACCACTGCTACCGACAAACACTTATGGCATCAGAAGTCTTGACCTTATATGTGTAAAAGTTATGATGTAACTAATTATAAAATGTAACAAATTAAGATGGAATTGAAACAGGTTGTAGAAATCCATTTGATTTTTGACCAAATGAAATTAAAGATAACTTTGCAGCACCTGGAGGGTTCAAATTCAATAAAAAAAAAAAAAAAAAGATGAATATGAGCCCTTTAAGTGAAAGCCTAGGTCACTGAAGGAACACTGGAGTCAAGAAAAAGTCACACACTTCCTTTAGTGGGCGGCAAAACAAAAGGATCCATGAACAATGAGCAGTTCATGGAGCCAAAAACAATGATGATGAAACTTCCCGATGAAAAGCTGCAGCCTCTCCAGTCCAGTAAGAATGGATTTAACATCTCAGACTTTTCCTGCTCAGGAATCTTGCATACAGCGCACTGTACAATGAACCCCTGTCGTGTTCCAGTAAAAAAAAAACAAAAAAAAAAAAACAACCTTTCCACACCACTGCTTTGAAGAACATAAACACTTGGCTCTATTGTTCCTGTAAAGAGTAAATTGCTGAGTGTTTTCACACAACACTGGACACAACACATTACTCTTTAAATAGGTGATGTATCTGTTCCACTGTACTGCTGACTAAATATAAACAGGTAACAAATTACAGCACATTCAAGTGCAGAGGAAGTGCCTCATACCGACGCACAAGAGAAAGATGTAATAACTACATAATAGCTGCATTACATTAAGTTTCATTAAGATTATTGGTTATTATTGAGACTCATCAGTTGGTCCAGTAACAGTCGTACATGATTGTGTAACAACTGGTAAAGAAACCATGCAAAAAAAAACAACAAAAAAACTGTCAGTCTGTTGTTTGGCATATTCTTTGTGTTTTTTCATATACAACCGCATGGCCTGTTATGAAACCGATAGTGATGGTTGATTACGATTGGCTGAGCCACTTTGGTGGAGACTGAGATTTGGCTTTGGGAAATCCCTAAAATAAGGACCTTTCAGTCACAGACGGTACCATGAATTAAAATATTTTCACTGTGACGGAAAGGAGGCTCATCTGCAAGTGCTGATATAAATGCAATACAATTGGTGGAAACTGTAGGAAAAATAGGAATGGGCCAAACTGAGTTTCTTGTCACAGGCTCACCCTTCAAATTATGTAACGAAGTACACTTTGGTAATCACACAGTATGAAAGAGGACAAATGTGGATGTATTTTTGGTAAATATGGTGTGCTGGTTTCAGAGTAACATCCGTTTTAACGTACATTTTTGGAATATCTCTAAGAGCTTGGCTCCACTCCGAGGACATACAATAAAAAAACATTAGAATTTTAGAAACACTCAAAAAACTTTAGCTATTAAACTGTGATTCTTCCAATATTACACAATGACACCAATAAACTTGAATGTTTCTAAGCACTTTAAAGTTTCAAACATATTCCTGTGTTAAAACATGACAAACTAAAGGTAGGGCTGATCACTTTTACATCTTCCTACTCTGTTTTTTCTGATTTTAGTTCACATAATTTCTCAGATCAATAAGAAAGAAGTAGTTCCAGGCAGAACAAGCCCCGCCCCTCGCATGTATTGTAACTTATTTTGGCATCGATCCAGCTGATGTCATCTTGTCTATGCGTGTGCTGATGTCAGCATATCGTTTGCCTCATATACAAGCAAAATTTGATGTGAATTGAAATAAATTGATGTTTTTATAGACAATTAGAATTCCGCCTATTATAATAAAATGGGAGAAAATAAATAAATGAATAATTTTTCCCAAAATGTAATCATATTTACTCTGGGTCACTGGAAATCTATAAACCCAATTTGGTTCGGGTTCAACCAATAGTTTTGTTGCTAAAACAAACCCAACCAAAAACAATACCCCTTTGGTAGGTGGGGTAAAGAAATTACATACTCTAATCTTGTAAATTAGGACTGAAATACATTCACAGCTAGTGTATTACAAGACACAAACAAGTTGCATATTGAATTTTTGTTGGGCAAGAAAAGTCTCAGTTTTGCAAGTTTTAGTTAAAAAAAAAATAAACGTAGTTATCTGAATAAAATTAATTTGTTATATTGCTGAGTTCTAATGTATTGATGTTAATAATATCAATGTATTGTATGTATTAAGAAGGATAAAAAACAAAAACTAACATATGTTATCATCTGTTTATGTACTAATAAGGCAGAAGCACCAGTCTGGCATCAGTATCCCTTTGTCCTCTATTTGCCCCCTTCATACGATCATAGATGTTCTTCCCATTGTGAGTGTTTTTCCCAGCAGAGATCAGCAGCACCACCTGTTTACAGATCAGGACTCACAGTTCAGTCATGTGTCAGGACGGCTGGCTGCATGTGTGGCTTGATACCGAATCCCTTTTGTCCTTTTCAGGGGCAACATGCTCCTGTGTTGCTTTTCTAACCCTGACAGTGAACTTCCGCTCTCCCACATCTGCCATTGTGTCATCTCAGAAAAAGGGAAATGTCTGGGTCCGTTTCTCTGCCGTTACTCTTAACTGCGCTTCTCTCAGAAATCCACTGGTGTCCCTGCATGCCATGTTGTAATATGTTGTTTTTGTCCCGCCCTCTTGTCAGTCATCTTAAAAATATAGGTAGGGCTGAATGTTTCATCAGGTGAATGACTCAAAGCGAGCACCCCTGAAGGGAGGGCTGCTTGGGTATGTTTGGTGTATCCATTTAGACAGCTGCGGTTAATACTTGAGACGCTGCTCGAAGGTCTCACAGGAAAACACACAGTCAGACACACACACAACACAACACTGACGGGGTAGCCGCCGGTCCTTTCTAATCTTTTCTTTGCAAGCATATTTTTATTGGAACAGACACAATCATGACAAACCGATGATCAGAGTGATCAGATGTGTCTGCAGCCACACAGTAGGCTAATGCAAGGTGGACAAAACACAATAGTTCGGAAAGACAGCGACGGAGAGATGTAATGAATCACTGCGGAACACAGAAGTGTACAAACTAAGGTCATTCAATTCAGTAAGAGTAATGCGTCTGTGTGTGATTCACGACAGGAGACTATAGCACAGAACCACTATTTTGTACAATTTCAATAAGTGAGAGTAGAAATAGGATGTTGTTTTTTTTTTGCTCTCACTTGATGAAAGGCTAACTGGTAGTTTAGAGATAAAAAAACAAAAAAACTCTATTAACTCTAAAAGGTAATTCAACAGAAACCTCCTTCCATTCTTGGCATTAGACTTCCTTCTCCATTATCATATAAAAAAGACTATACGGACAATCAACTGATTACGAATTTTAATTAGATTAATCTCAGGTTTGCTGTGGATTAATTTCGATTAATCACTATAAAGTATCATTTATTTTTATATTTATTCATTTTGCATGAGCTAACAGACTCAAGAAAGACAGGAATATATATGTATTTAATGTGTTTGTAGCTGGGCGACGCATTAGCTGAAGTGTTCATAGAAACCCCAACAAACGCATGTTTCATGGAAATGTGGTATTTGAAGCTGGAGGTGTTTTCCTGCACAGTGTGTTTCATACTTTATGTTGGTCGACTGTTTCATCTTTGGGGTTTTTTGTTCTCATATTTCCATCCCGGGGGCCAACGTGCTGCTTGGTGTCTTCCATATATATGGTATGGAATATATATGGTGTTTGTTTACAAAGCTTTGGAAACAAATTTTGTGTATTTTTTCAATCAAAAATACTGAGGGGGGTATTTGCGGGTTGAAAAAAGAGTATATTTCAGGGGGCACTCCACTGTAAAAACATTGAAAACCACTGGTTTAGTCTGAAAACCTGAACAACTGTATATACAACGAACGAATACAACAAACGCAATTAGTGCGCAAAAAATAAAATACAACAGCACAATTTTATAACTAAGCAAATAAAACTTGCAATTTTATTCTTTTTTTTAGACCAGGGTCGATGAGCAGACATTCATGTTGCCAAATCACTAAAAACTCCTATTTTCATTCATAACATGAATTTAAAATGGTCTTTAAATGATTAGTAATAAGTCATTTATTTGCTGTCATGTAGCTCAGCTCATTATGGAGTCTGGGCCTGATCGCACATATTATACATTGGTTAAGCTTTAGTTTCCAGCATATGCACTGGAATCTGTTAGAAACGTGTCTCTGCAGCCCCTCCTTGATCATACAATGAAACATGTTGGGTTTTTATGTGATTTTATGCAGTGAAATTTCAGGAATTTGCAAAAAAAAAAAAAGTGTCAAGTCGCAAAAATGTGTGGGAACTGGAAAAACATGCAATTACATCATATGAAAATCAAATATACAAGTATATTACAAGTATCCACTACGTCACAAAACCATTTTCAAATGTTTCATGCTGGAAAAGTGGCGTTGGTTTTCTCTTATGTTCCAATGTACAGTTACGTGGCATGTAAAATGTTTGAACCCGTTTTCGTGTACAGTAGGTCGTCAGGTACAAGGTTTGTCTTTTGTCGGTAAATGAGCTGCATTTTTCAGCATCTTACAGAGGTTTGCAGTTGGTTTACCTTCTGTGGACACGTGAGCTGATGACATTGTGCATCACATATTACATTCCTGTGTCATGTTACAATACAAATAACATTACAAGATGAATAAAAAATTAAAAGGGCACATCTGAGGACCGGAATCAGGGATGCAACTGGATAAACATTGGCTTCTTCCTAGTCCCTTTCAAGCACAACAGCTGTTGGGCGGCTGTGGCTCAGTTGGTAGAGCTGGTCGTCTAATGACCGAAGGGTTGGTGTTCAAACCATGTCTCTGACTGTCCACATTAGAGTTGTCCCGATCTGATAATAGGATTGGCCGCCGATATTAGCAATAGGATAGCATATAGGATCAGCCGCCACAGAAAAAATCCTATCTAGACTCCAGATCCAGTTTTTGAAATCTGTCCCGGGTTTTCCAGCGCACCGATTTAGATAATCCATTCCGTGTTTTTGCTTTGTGTACAGTAGTAACCACCTACTGGTGAATGTGAGAATTTGAGTACCAAGTGCATTTAACAATGTTCTTTTTTTCTATTATTCTATTTTTTTATTATCTTGTTTCATTATTATTATTACTTCCCCCTATGTTTTGTATTATGTTTGTGCCTGAAATAAACTGAAACTGAATATTTTTTCCAACTTCATACAGAAAAGTGCAGGGATTACGCAACCAATGTGTGTCTTTTGCCATTATTGCTGCAAATACATTCCCTTTTTGAAAAAATGCTGACTCCACATAACGTGTGCTATTCACTTGAATATGCATTGAATTACATAATCCCATTTTTCTGGAGGGACTGTCTAGTCTAGCCATGTTAACGTACACAGAACTGATGAAACAACGTGTGACAAAGGAACAGCATAAAACATGTGGTCAGTTTTCCAGATAAACTCCCAAACATATATTAGTCATCACTACCAAATATGATCTCGACATAGTGACACAAAATCATTATGAGGATGAATGTGTTCAAACAAAACCACACAAATATTTGACCCGTGCCTTTCATAACTGGACTTTAATGTATTAACTCTGTCTGTCGGCTACAGTGTAACAATAAACACAATTAAAACAGACAACTAGAATTAGAACCCTGCAGCCATACGCCTCCACCAACCAGCCCGGTGTCACTTCACATTTATGTTTGTCCTTTAATATGTGGGATAGGAACTTTTAAGGAATTCAATGAAAGGAACTTTACAGATGAAAATTAAATATCTCTGTATTGACAAGTAAAATCATATCAATCCTCTCCAGTAAGAAACAAGCCGTCTAACATTACAGAGGAGTCTAACAAGGACTATTTATTTATTTATTTTTTTTTTAGATATTTGTATTTTTAGGCAATAATATTTTAACTTTTAGCAAAAAAAAAAAAAAGCTATTCTGTTTATTTTCTTGCCTTTAATTCAAGATTGAAGAAATGTTGCTTATATGGGATGTTCTCGGACATGGTGCTCAAAGAAGAAATGCATTATTATGATTATTATTATTATTATTATTTGTGCAGAGATAAGAGCTCACACAGTAACCAAGGACAGTCAGGGTGTGAGGACAGAACTCTGCCAACCATCCAAAAGGAAAACACTTTTATACCCAAACTCTTACTGCATGCATTTGACACGATACACAGGATGGCGATTAGCATACAGCAAGGGTGTCAAAGTCAGTTTAGTTCAGGGGCCACATTCAGCCTGATATGATCTGAAATGGGCCGGACCAGTAAAAAAAAAAAATCGAATTACATTATAAAAGTGTTGACATCTACAAAGTGTCCCTAAAATTCTAATCTAATCCTGCTGCTTATTGTCAGATGTGACTAATATTCAGGTGCGTCTTATAGCCTGGAAAGTACAGTATCATGAACAACCTGAAATGTCTCCAAAAAACTGCAATCTTAACAATATTCTGTCTCAGTTTATCATTTACACATATGTATTACATACTACAGATCACAATGGATCTACAAATACAAAAAAAAAAAAAAAAAAAAAACATTTAGTAACCGGCAGAATATTGTTAAATTGCACATTTCAGGTTTTTCATATTTGTTCAGGGTGTTCACATTCATTGGTTATTACAAAGGGTAGTTTGTTTAAGTGTAAAAAAGTTAAATTACATGAAAATGTTTACATTTACAAGAAAACATTGTGGAGTCATAATCTATATTATAAAAGCCAAGCGGCCTCTGTGTATGTGTGTGTGTGTGTGTGTGTGTGTGTGTGTGTAGTGAACATGGAAACACTGTCATCTTCTACAGCATTGATTCACCACCAAAACCCACAGAGTTTACCAAATAATAGTGGATGGAGACAATTGTTTATTTCAGTTAATGATAGATTTGCTGCAATTTTTTTTCTGTTTTGATATATTCACCTTTGTATTAACTCTGACTTTTAATGAATATCTAAACCAAATACAGCAAAATATGTGATTTACAGTGAAAAATGCAAAATATAGAGGATAATACTATAATAAACGGTGATAAATCACTTAAGAAATGATAAATAGAGAGAAACATTCATCTGATAAATGCCACAAAAGTGACACCGGGTCTTTATGGGTTAAGAAAAAAGTTTAGCCACTATATATAGATAAAAGATGAATACATAATTCTATTACAGCACCTACTTTGCACTGGCTCAGAGGTACATTTTTGCACCTAACTGTAAACCATGCACAGATGAATAACAATGATTATGTATGAGTACAGCCCTCCATATGACAAGCACCGGCTGATATAATCACAGTCACATCACAAGCCGCTTTCAAAACAATGGCACTGACTCCAAGATTAGAACACCACTCATAAAATACTGGAGTAACAGGGTCCACATGAGACATACAGACGTTCCAGCCAGCTCAGACGTAGCTCTCTGATTAGCGGTTATTGCTTCCCTTTATTTAGTAACACTGTGACATTACACCGAGACCTACTGACATAAGTAAAAGAGACCAGACGACTCAAGGCCGTGGAGCTCAACAGTCACATCAACACTGTGGTCTTAATCAAACAGCCAGACACCTCTGATGCTCTCAAATCAATTTCATACTCAGCCACTGACACTTACCTTCACACAGTTGCTCCCTTGAATATTAAACAATTACTCAAAGTTAGAGGAGCTGGTGTTATTGGAATAGAAATCAAGTAGAACATTTGAGAACATTATAATCTCCTAAAGTGAACCCTTGTTGCTCACAGAGTAAATTCAATCACAGGATGTTCAATAAGTGTTTGAGATTAGACAAATACAAGCAGTTTGTTGTTTAATATTGTGCAGATTGGGGATAAAAGTCTGAAATCCTCCTGTTTTTACCACATTTTCACAGCATTCTGTATGTCTGCTGCTAATTAAAAATATATATTATCTTCATTCCTTCACTTGCATTTGTTTGTGTGTCTTTTGAAACCTGGTAAAAGGATGGAACAGGCTGCGTTCATGAACTATCATTCAATGAACGCATTCATATTTGAGGTGAACATGAACTGAACTCTGTTTTACTGTCTGATGAACGAACTAAACCAGTTCACGAACGGCATATTCTATCTATTTACCTTTGTTCGATAGGTGACACAATTCTTTAGTGTTTCAGGTGAAAACCAGACTAAACGCACCGTAAAGAGATGTTAATATTTAGCAGAAAAATATTCAATCTGACAACAACACTAACCACCAGTGTCACATCAGTGCTTTTGTCATTGAAACAAGACAAAACAAAAAAAGCAGCAGGAGGCGACTGTAACAGGAAGGAGCAACAAGGACTCATATATGAACATTTAAAAGAGCTTCTATGACAAAGTGTGTGAGGAAGGAAGAACCTGACGATAAATACTGTCTGTGGTTCTATATGGGCTTTGGAAATGAGACTGAAAAATAATAGAAGAAACATGAAATATGAACTAGTTCATTTTTTTGGACAAACTATTAACTATAAACTATTATCAACTATGAACAAACTATTAACTATAAACTATTATCAACTATGAACAAACTAGTTAATCTGGAAATTTGTGAAGTGAACTTTGAACTAGTTCAGGTAGAAAATGAACTTTCCTAGTGACAGGGAAACTCTAACCATTAACTGTAGCAACACATGATGAAGGAAAAAATGACTTACTACAGTCATATAGGGTTGGGCGATAAAAAAATTATAACTAGAAAAAAAGCACTCGGAGAGCGCAGACCTCCGCCACACAATGCAATCGGGCCCCCACCTATATTGGACCCATAAGTATATAATGTTTAATAGCTAAATCTGGTTAATTGAAATTTTCTTAATTCAATGTACCAGTTTCTCGCCATGACCAACCTATCCTGAAAATTTCATCAAAATCCATGCATAACTTTTCGAGTTATGTTGTACACAAACCAACAAATAAACCAACAAACAAATAAACGCCACCAAAAACATAACCGCCTTGGCGGAGGTAACAATATACATTGGGATATAACTTTTCCTCAATAGAAATATGAGAGATGTTTGACATAATTTCAACAGAATTCACTCGTTCATGTTTTGACAGACATATCATAACAGCCAATCATAATTAAGTAAGAACCAATCACACTAGAGCCATGAAAAGTTAGGTTGACACACACAGCACAGACGCTAACATTTGGGCTGGAGTGGGGGATAATGAGTGTTCCCTCTGGAGAAAATACGACCGAGAACTCAGGCGACTGAGTTATAAAAGGATTAAAAGCGAGGACGGTCAAAGCTTGCTGTTTCACTTTCACTTTGTGCCAGTTATGCCACGGAGGTAGGCACAACTCGATAATACATAACAGTAGAGGGGCGAATAATTATGAGAGTGGAGGGAGGGACTTCTCTATAGGTACCACATATGTATTTCTTTCTCTACAGAAAATGTAATCTTTGACAAAAAATAGTGATTGATTTATATTGCGATACATATCAACATCATCTAATATGAAAAAAATGATAGTGGTATGGGTTTTTTTTTCCATATCACCCAACCCTACTGTCATATACTTCATTTGGAGCAACTATTTGCAAACATTCATAATGCGATGAAAAAAAATGAATAAATAAAAATAACCAGTCATTTCATTTATAGCACAGACATCAAACTGCACTTTAGAAATTGCTTCGCACATAAAAGTAATAAACTGAAATCAAATTGAGGAATTTAGTTTGGTATTTTACAAATATCACAATGAATCACAGCAGATAAACAGAGCGTAGCTGCAGTCAGACACTGTAACATCATCAGACAGAAGCCTTTAAACAACACATAAACATTACTGCCATCTGTGAAGGCCACTAGACCTGTGATTGATGCAGATTTAAAGGAGTGATATTTTAGTTTCTTAAATGGAAATATGCATTTTAAAACTCTAAATGATCTGTTTGGGTCTGAATTCTTCATTAATTCAACTCCACGCGTTCATCTTCAATAATATTTATGAATATTAATGACACCAGAAAGGTCATTTTGAGCGCTGGCCCTTTAAATGCAAATGAGCCGCTTCATGCCCCGCCCTCTCCAGGTTGTTGTCTGTGCTGCTCTGTCCTGTTCAACCAACAACTTTTTTACTACAACCGCTGCTGCTGACAATTATGTCAAACTGGAGAAACGTCCGTCAGAAGTTTTGATCTTATATATGAAGAACTCTTTTCCAAAACTCTATGAATCCATTTTCAAAAATTAAGTGTTTTTATGATCTTTCTCTCTCAACATCACTGAAATCTATGTTATAATGTGTAAAATTGTTATGGAAATAGCAGATAACATTAACCTAGTTCCAATTTTCCTGCTGCTATCTTCAAATGAGATTGTAAAAAAAATAAAATAAAAAATTGTAATTAAATGGCTTTTATAGCGTTTTGGAAAAGAGCTCTTCATATGCAAATGTAACATAAATAGGTATAGATGTAACAAATCAAGAAGGACAGGTTATAGAAATCCACTCAATTTTACAGCACCTGGAGGGTTCAAATCCAAACTGTGTGAACTATTAGGGTCCAAACACACAAATAAAATGAACCAAAGACTAATAAAAGTGGGTTTAGCAAAATACATTTACTTTAATACATTCATCGGCCTTTCACAACCCTGTGTGCCACCTCCACATGACTTTCAGCTGATTGGTCTTAAAGTGGATGAGCTGTTGAAATGAGGATTCAGGGGTTAAAGTTCAATTAGCTCTCGAAGCGACTCGAAAAATGCAGACCACTTCAGATTTTCCCTGAATAGAATATAAAACCCAAAACATGAGCATTAGTGTCTGGTAATATTACACAGACCACAATAGGATCATGATATATCACAATACTGTTAACAAGATGATATTTTTTTGTTTTGTTTCAGGGTTTTTTTTTTAAGATTATTTCCTGGAATATTGAAATTACAGCTGAAATATGCACAAATACTAAACAAATTTTTATTTAATCAAAACAAAACCTAATGGTGCATCACAAAACATTCCTCGGTAAATGTATAGGGATTAGATACATATTGTTTTAACATCTGGCTACAAAAAAAACCCAAAAAAAAAACAATACAAAAATAAATCCATGATATTATGATTTACGGACTTTACAATTTAAAATCCTGCTCATATGTTCATATTCTATTAGTTGTGGAAAACATGCATAATTCACATTCCCTGATCGATGAAATATCCATTATAACAAAACAGTATTAGTATAGTATTATTATATATATTTATTATATTTATATTATATATATATTATTATCAGTTTGAAAAAAAAAACTACAGGGATGAAATGCAATATCACAACACTACTTTTTTCATATGCAAACAACAGTGCAAACTACCCATCTATATTATAAAAGGCCAGTGCTTGTTTGTGTGTCTTGGGCATCTCACAAAATCCAGATAGAGCTGACTGCTGCAGTTTGTCATACTTATGTATTTTTGCTCAAGGAAGAGACTATTGCAAACAGCAAGTTGATAGGATCAATATTTTGGGAGATATTAATAATTTTGGAATTCAGTCGCCTTACAATCATGTTACTATGCCCATGACAGTTATCAGGAAGCACAGCAGGACCACGTTATATGATGAAAAATAAGTTAGAAACAGGAAATATGTATTTACTAACTTCCTAAATATCATATTAATATATTGTTTAAATTAAAATAAGGTTTTTATATCAGTATTTAGAAAACATAGACTCATGTTTTCCTCCCAAAAGTCAGATCTACCCAACATTAAAACTACCACATCAACACTCAGAGAGCTCAAACCTCCACCAAGCAGCACAGTTCCCCCACATATTGTGACTGACACCCCACAATATTACTCCCACATTTGTTTTT
>JAPSES010016097.1:0-13715 GCA_029822895.1 Maxillicosta whitleyi
AAAAAAAAAACATGGCAAGAGTAAATTAAACTTGGTTTGATCTGGCAAAGGAAATGAGGAAAAAATGTACTCTAACCATGTAATCACATTACACATTTCATTACCAGATGATCAGAGATGCTGTGATTTTTATGGTAAATAAAATGAATGAGGAAAAAAATTAACAAATTATTCATGCAAAAATAGTTAATACATTTATTAATCAGAATGATGTGATTATATGGGGGGGGGGGGGGTATATTGGTTGGATCTGATTTTTTGGGGGGTCATGACCCGCATATCCCCCATGTAAATTACGCCTATGTGTAGATGGATCAGGAATAGATGCTTCTGCAGTCTCAAGTGTAAAACCCTTGTATCTCATATACTTCAACCTTTCCTGTCATTGCTTCTGTCCTTCTTACGATCAGGGCTCTGAGGAAATGAAACTGAAGCCCCAGAACATCTCCACCCTCGTGGTCAGTCTGGCTGACTTTGTGCGCATGGCTGACCGTAAAATCATCGCCAACACACTGTCTCAGCTCAAACTGGAGTTGGACTTCGACAGCACTGCCATCAGTCAGCTGCAGGTCGTACTGTTTGGCTTCCAGGATGCTGTAAGTATCAAAAACAGAGAAACCTCGAGGTCTGTTCAGAGTGTTGCCTTCAGTCTGTTCAAAATATATTCTGCTGAGATTACAGGAATGTAACAGCAGCAGGTTACTCCTTTTCCAGCACTGAGATCAGACATAGCTATGAAACACTCCTTTAAGTGAGGTCATGGAAGAGGAAGCTGGAGTTGCACATTTTTATATATATAAAAAAAAAATTATCTGCTGATCTGCTCTCCCCCTCAAATATGCCATGATGCAGATAACATGACATAAGAACAAGTACTTTAATTTTGTGAGCGTTATTGCATAATCTTGTGAGAGGGTGAAGCTCTGATGCCCCCTGTTGGTTTTGGGTGTAAAAAGATGGGAAAAAATTCTTAGTAAAACATCAACAAAAATCAATTTGTCATGAAAACCTTGAAAATAAAGTCAATAAATACAGAACTATGAGCTGGAATAGAATTAATAATACATATCTCTACATGTTTCAAGAAAAAATAATAAAAGAAGCATCAATGAATAAAGACTGAAATACGTTTTTTGTCACATTTTCATTGTATGAACAGTGAAATCAACACGGCTGTGAGATAAAAGAACTCAGACCATCTCAGGGCTGCAACAAAACAACTGAACTTTATGCATTTATCACATTTTAACTGTATTCTAAATTGCATTTTAAAACTGTAATATTCTGTGTTTTTAACTGTATCTTGCACTGTAAAGCACTTTGTGACGCCTGTCTGTGAAAAGTGTTCTATGAATAAAATGTACTTACTTAGACCTTCAAAAGCTTATATATTATAATATAAAATAATATATGTAATATGTGTAATAATATATAGGGTCTTAAAAAGTCTTAAAAGTCTTGAATATTCAAATCTACATTTAATACCTTAAAATGTCTTTAAAAAATATTACATTTGATATGGTAGGTATTATGTTACGTTGCCATAAACTTGTTCATATATTATGTTTAAACATGTCCAAGCTGTGAAGTTATTAAATAAAGATAACATTAGTCGACTTGGTTCCACCCGTTCCAACTCGATCATTTATACTATAAAATTAACGGTCATTGTTCATTTTGCAGCCACCAATGATGACATGGAACGGTGGAAATCAAGGTGTATGGAGTAAATTATTATATTTTCATAAATTCTAGGAGTCATAAACTTTTGTCAGTATGATATTTAAATAAGTATTCACAAATGGATTGTATATCTCACCCCATTGAGACTAGATTCAACTTTAACTAGAAATGATGAGTTTTATTTGCACTGGTTGAATGTAAAGGAGTTGAAACTTGTGTGGATTTTGTAATAATAGTGAAAATAAGGGGTGGAAAATGTGACATGTTTTTGTTTTAATGTGTGTTATTTAACAAAGTGTAACAAAAAAGGAAGACTTATTTTAAGATTTTTTTTTTTTTCTAAACATAGAACTTATATGGAATATGTTTATGGTAAATTTCAGATTTAACTTTATTATTGATTTTTCAGACATAAAATAGAAATGTGATTTTTGTTTACTTTGTTTCTAAATGAAAAAATGCAATTATTAAAAAAATCTAATAAAAAATAGCATTGCATTTTAAATTTAACTTGCAGAAACCTGTAGGAACCTTGATATAGATATAATATCAATATTAAAGTAACAAAAATTACATTGTGCTCAAATTGCTTGTATTGGATATAGTGTGAATATGTCATACCAACAATCTAAAACTGAACCAGTCACACTGATACAATAAAGTGAACACGTGAAAATCACAAAAAGCTGTAAATTTGTGTGAACTTTCTCACATCTGCAGGTAAATAAAGTGCTGCGAAATCACAACATCAAGCCTCACTGGATGTTCGCTTTGGATAATATCATCCGCAAAGCTGTGCAGACCGCCATCACTATCCTGGTGCCAGGTAACATCTCATATGGAAGCACTGACTCCTTAAAGATAATAAGATGGAGAGTAAGAGACGGTCTTGAAAAGCTGTAATCAGAGGTATTTGGAAGCTTAGAGATGTGATGGGAGGTGTGACAAAAGAAAATCTCTATGGCAGCAGGATGAAGAAAGCCTTTGGAGCCCGTCAGAGGTTATTTTGACACAGCGAGAACATTTTCTTCTGTGGTTTTTGTCAGAACCTCTTTCTAGCTAATCTTAAAGATATTTAGAGAAGTGTAGAATGACAGCGATTGGCCTAAAAATGTAACACCAGAAACTGCCCTCTATAAAAGCCTGTGTAGATAATTTTAATGATGATTTTAATGTCATCCTAAAAAAAAAAAAAAAAAAAACAGTATTTTTTGGTATATTTTTCTTTTTTTTTTTCTTCTGTTCAGTCAAGGTGTAGTACGACAAACTAAAAATAAAATAAAACGAAATAAAAAAATAACTATACCTTGTCTGAACAAAAGAATAAAATAATATAATAAAAAAAAAACTCCTTCCCATCAAACACTGTGGTGTTTCCATCTTATCGCTGACATAGTTTGTATGTATTGTGCAGGGGTGATGTTGCCATAACGACCACTGCACAACTATTACATCATTTGAGTTCCTACTGGCAGAACAAATTAGAACCACATGGTTAATAAAAGTGCAATCACAATATCAGCCCGTGTCATTAAATAAGGGCCTGTTGTATGTATGGGGATATTTTATATTTTATAGATTCAGTGACAATGAGCAGAGAGAAAGACAAAACAAAATGAAAGTATTGTTTTATATATATATATATATATATATATATGAGTGTAAGTTTGTGCAAAGATGTAGTAGAGCGACTTCAGGGAAAATAAACATGTTTAAATCAGAGGAGGGTGATAATATTATGAGGAATGCTATGAAAATACTGAATTGCTTTATTCTCAGAGAATATCTTTATACTGCACTTTACTGTTTACTATCTCTCTATCTATCTATCTATCTATCTATCTATCTATCTAATCATGCAATCCTGTTCACAATCACCTTTTCATTAAATCATGCAGCCCTAGAACAAAAAAACAGTCCTTCTTACTTTTTTTCAGCCTCCCAGTAGGTAGATGGACTCAGAGACTCATCACAAAATGATCTGAAACAAACTGACTGGTTTTCCTGCGTCTGTGTTCAGAGCTCCGGCCTCACTTCAGTCTGGCTTCAGAGAGCGACGTGGCCGACCAGGATGATGTGGACGACGACGCTGAACCGGACACACACTCCACACACCAGAGCCGGGTGCCTCCAGTCCCCACTCACGACGACACGGTGGCCACGTCAGGTGTGAGCACGCTCAGTTCCACCGTCTCGCACGAGTCCCACAATGCACAGCGCTCTGTGAGCATGGAGCTGGGCAGGATGAAGCTGGAAACCAACAAGTAACCGTCAGCCTTTATCATTATTGGTGAACTTGTAAGAGTTGGACTGAAGGCCTCTTATATAAACCTTGCTGCTGTTTTTCCTTCACCTCTTGGACTTCAGGTTGTTAGAGCAGCTGCTGGAGAAGGAGAGAGAGTACCAGGCTATTCTTCAGCTAGTGCTGGAGGAGAGAGAGGAGGAGATCAGACTACTGAGGCTGCGATGTGAGCCCACAGGTCAGTACTTTCACCTAATGTACCCCATACCCGCACCACTTCTGTTAGTGTATCCATTAGTGATTTTACATCCAGCTGTGGCTCCAGTGAGCATATCTGCAATAAAAACTCACATAAGTCTAAGGTTACATTCAGACTCAAGGCAAACATGGCCCAAATCTGATTTATTTTGCCCATATGTGACCTCAGCGAATCACCTTTGCATGTTTATTTGACACAACAGGCACAATGAGGCTTGTGCCCCCTTGTGGCTATTGGGATGTATAGCGTAAAGAACCTTTCCTAAGGGATCACTTGGGTCTCGAACCGGCTACCTTCCACACCAAAGTCATCATACTTACCTTGTTTCTAATTTGGCCTTTTTTTTTTTTCCATCACGCAGTTAATATGTGTTGAATGTGTTACACGTGCTTTCTGGTAAGTTCTGCGTACATTTTCTCTGTAGACGTTCCCACATCATCAGGTGTTCCAGAGACTCAACCTGCACAGAGAGATGAAGACCCCGAGCTGACCCAATGGCTGAGGCTTTATGGAGCCGACCAGGACTCCATAGACCGGGTGTGTACCTAAACGCCACACAGTGTTGGTTAAGAAGAACTGTTAATGCACGGTCACATGGTTTACCAGCAGGTTCACAGTGCAGAATGTTTTATCTGTCAACTCCAGTTTGTTTAGATAAAAAAAAATAATGGTGGAATAATCAGGTGTTTCTTGCTAGAATTAAGTGATTTGTTTGTTTGTTTGTTTGTTTTTAGATACTGAATGAGCAGTACACACTGAACGACATCCTTCATGATGTAACGAGGGACGATCTGAAGAGTTTAAGACTAAGGTAATAACACGATTTTTGTCTTTTCTGATGAGTGGTAACGTTTTCACTTCTGTATTCAATACTTCAAATGAATGCTGACACTTACAGCTCTGTCAGTAATAGAAAAGCAGAAGTGAAGCTCAACAGTTTATACTTATATATTTCCGGTCGTTTCTCGAATAGTGTGTGTTTGGCCTTGCTTACAGTAGTTTTACGGGTTTCTCCTAAACTCTGCATTAATAATAATAAAAAAAAAAGTCAGTTATTATTTAGAACATCTTTAAATAAGCAATTTTACTGAAGTCATTCTCTTTTTTTTTTTTTGCATCATATCAGGTTGTAGGTTATTGTGTTACACATTCATAGAAAACCATTAAATAGACACTGAATAATACATTGTAATGTCAGTGTAAACAAACTGAAGTGTTTATCAATGTATGTCACACCTCCCTCGGAATGCTTTAAATGGAAACAAGCAAATGTGGTCTTTAAAAGTCTTTATACTCATATGTGACTTAGATCTGGGTTTACTGGAATCACTCATCTGCTGTAAAGTAGATTCTATTGCATAAGACACTTGAATGCAACAGTAACAGGAATCCAACAGATCATATATGATAGTAAAACACAGGCAGGTATGATTTTATTACAAAGTAAATATTGATAACACTCACAAACTTCAGTTTACATGTAAGATGTTGAAAGCACAAATGGTACTGCAGTATTTCCACTGTGGTATTCTGGTATTTTTACTTAACTCCACTGCTTTTGTGCATGTGGCTCAGGTCAGGACTGTGAGTTGACAGGAAGGGGAAAAACTTGCGACCTGAAAAGAAACTAACGTTGTCACACCAAGTAAAAAGTAGAGTATTTGTGTCCAAAATGTTTGCCTCATCCACACGAATGTTGATATTTTTCCAGTCATATAATAATAATAATCGTATCAATAATCACATAAAAATAATAGTTTCTCCCTCGGCCTGTCCACACGACTGTAGTTTTACTAAATATCTCTGCCCACAGGCAAATATGTCTGTAAAATAAACTGATTTATACACGTGAATATGATGTTTCAGATGCAGCTTCATCATACAAAACATGATCAAAATGGGATGTGACACCTTTATTTGCCATTCTGTCCTTTTTCCGCTCCACATGGGTACACACGCATACGCTTTTAAGGGTTTTTACTTTTGAAAGTGTTTTTTAAAATATGTTTGCAATGTTGTTTACTTGTGAGGCAGTAGTATAGTGAAGTATAGTGGTATAAAATTTTAAAAAAAAAACATAAAGTTTGTACTTGAATAAAAGTAATATGTTAAATTCCACCACTGACAAAATGCAATACAACTGCGCCTCCCAGTGGTTATACTTAAAAAGACAACCGGAAGACAGAAAAACAACAATATACAGGTGGAAATGAGTTACTGTCAATCAATCAATCAATCAATCAAACTTTATTTATATAGCGCTTTTCATGCAAAAGTGCAACTCAAAGTGCTTTACAGATTAAAATCATTCCCCCCAGCCAACCACCCTTTTCCCCTGCAATTAAAAATGAACACAAAGACACACATACTCGAGCTCACACCCCTCCCTTCACGCATGCAACACACACACATGCGCGCACATAAAATAGCAATAAACAGTAATAAAAGCTGATAGATGCAACAGTAACAAACTGTTCTGACATGTAACCTTATGAATATACTGTGACTATGTTTTTTTTTTCTCTTGTGAACAGAGGCGGGGTCTTGTGTAAACTCTGGAAGGCCATCACAGACCACAGACAGAAGCCGACCTGAAGCCTTATGTGGCAACAACCACTCAAAGAAGTCAGGGCCTTAAGTCCCAACAGCTCAGTATTCTCCTCTTTACCTCAGTATTTATACAAGCAACACAACTTTTAGGGAAAAGCCTGTGTTTTCTGCAGCTTTCCATCCTTACAGAGAAGATCTTTGGGTGTTTGGATGATATAAAAACAAAAGGTCACTTTGGAGGCATGAATTACTGAGAAGTGCCACTGTATTTTTCTTATGCCTAATGGACGGGACAGATTTTTGTTACAGGTGCATTAAATGGCAAGTACGAATATCAGTAAAATCCTAAAAAAAAAAACAAAAAAAAAAAAACTGTCAAACGTTTTCTCCTGTCTTTACAAGAAGTAAAGTTTACTGACAAGTTTTATAATAAAGCCTGAGACTCAAATTACTACATTGAAAAATCTAAATTTACATCCATGTTTTGTTTTAATGCAGTCATATTATCACTACTTTATTTAAATGTGTTTTAATTTAATCTTTATGGTAATCTGAAGGACGTCAACGCATGCCCTTTTTTTTCTTATTTAATTTTTTCAACATTTCTTTTTTGTAATGCAAAACAACATTTTTATTTTCAGAAACATGTAAATAATGTGTTATATAATTACATGTGAATGACCTTTATGTACCTTATGATTGATTGACATAGTCGTTAACATAAATCGTCTCCAATGTGGATTGGACAGAGTCTTTAATGAACACGTGAAATAAAAGTTTGTATAGTATTGTATTTTCTAGTGTCATAAATCACAGAAGATAATATTCAGTTACTAATTAATATAACATCAGATCATTTGTTCAGTTTTTATTGTTGTACACTGACATTTGTGTGTTTATCTTGCTTGTGTAGTTATGATCATTCAGTCAAATCTATGTTGTTCTGAAAATCTGAAATTTCACATGAAAGAGCCTTGACTTTTTTTTCCTGTTTTTTTTTTTTTTTTTTTATACCATAATGTCATAAATGATGAAATTATCATTACAAGTGTGGCTATTTTGTTTCATATCTAACCTGAGTCAAGATTCTTGTGTCTTATTGTTGAATAAAAATATTCATCATGAAACTGTGAAAGAAATGTGTTGGAAATTTAACATAAGTATAATATGTCAGAGCAAAAATACATGGCTAAACAAATGTTGATGTAGATGCAGATCATATATATATAGAGAGAGAAAAAGTAATTGTTTTGTAGAGCTTTAACATATAACATCTTATCTTGTCTAAATTGGGATGTAATCAGAAATGTCACAAATCAGAATTTCTGCAGCACATCAAGATTTTATGTAACTTGAACGTGCACACATCTGCTCCTTTTAGTATATACGCTTAATCTGATGATAATAGAGGCTATTTTGGTCAAATGTATTTATATATATGAACATATAGAGCAAATGAACACTAGACCTCGGCTGCAGGTGGGGGGACGTCACTGTAGAACCATCATGTTTGGATGGTATCTGGTTTCTATTTCAGAAAATATCTGGATCAACTCATTCACCATATTCATCATCTGTATCACACAAACTGGAGGGGGGAAATCAATGAATGAATAAAGGAATTTTTGTTTTTATCATGTCCTCAACTAGGTGATCACAAATTGGATTTCTATAGTTCATGGGAAAATTTGACACCACTTGTATGATATTTTTTTAATTAATACCTTTATTAAAGAACCACAACAATACAATCAAACATTACAGACAAAATACATTATACAATATATAATAATACTCCATTTAAGAATTTTTGGTATATACTAAAGAATTTTGTTGCTTTTTTTTTTGAGTGTATAAATGATAATGAATTAAATCAAATTTTGGATTACACACGATAAACATAAAATTGACAAATTATATTTTAGAATTTCTCAAGTCAAAATGTATGATTACATTCTTATCTGTAACATCAATAGTGTTTTTAATATCTGAATATTAAGCTTTTGTAGTGCAGTATGATCTGCTAGTTTGTATGAGGCACAATATTATTACAATTGTACTTTACTTTTACTTAATAAATTTCAGTTTCTTCATGGTTGTTCTGGTTATTCAATTGTTTTAAAGGATAGTTTGTAGATGTAAACATTTTAATAATGTAATTTTACTTTTTTATTCACTCTAAAGGAGAGTAGAGGGGGGGAAATGGGAGTTGACATTATTCATAGGTTATAATGCTATTATTTTTAGTGGGTTCATAAGGCTCCTCTTGATATTTCAGGAAAAAGAGAAGAAAATGACAGCGAAGGTGGAAGAAGAAGAGAGAAGTGGGTTCAGTGGTTAGTGGGTTTACTTGAGACCATATTGGGTTGTTTGTGACCATTTAACTAAAATGAGTTTGACCCTTGATTTACATTTTGTATGTTCTTAATCAAAACAAAACAAAACAAAACAGGTTTATATAAATTTAAACCTGATACATTTAAGTTTAAGTATTCCAAAAAGCTTAAAAAATAAAACACAAAACTTTTTTTTTTTTACCTTTATTTCAAAGACTACAGTTATAAAAGCTCAACAATGCTGCGTGAACAATCTAAACAAATACATACCAAGGGATTCTTAAACATTAGTTGAGTGAACCAAATTAAATTACATTAAATCCATTCATTGTTTTTTTAAATGTAATTTAATTTGTTTCACTCAACTAATTTTTATGTGTTATTTATAGAAGAATTCTTAAGTTGATTCATTGTTTTATTTTTTTTTTCAACGAGGACTCTGTAAACTGAGGGTGATTTTCAACACTCTACACTTACCAAAAAAAATATTAATAATTAACAATGTACTCAGTGCTGCTCTCTCGGTAAATAAAATGAGTAATAACACACCTACAATCAGTTACAGTGGGGTGTCTGACTTTAACGGGGGTCCAGACTGGTTGTATTGATAGAATAAGTGTTAATAACACGGAGCTACAGGTGTTCATTACGTATCACATACGTCAGAGGTTGCGTTAACCAGTAGTCGGTCTCTCCTCGTGCCCGTCTCCTCCTCACCATGACAACGACAGATTTTCAGCATCGTTAGAGGACAAAGCCCCGCTGCCTCTGCCCATCATTTAGATTTTAGATATTATGTAAAACGTCGTGTTTTACAGCAGCCTCGAGCCGAGCTGTATTTGAATGTAGGGATCCGTGTTTTCCGCGTGGACCCTGATGCGTGGGAGAAAAGCAGGAGGCAGACGGAGCCGCTGTTTGACTGCGTAAACAAAATGGCCCTGCTTCAGCTTCGGCTCCAGCTTCAGCAGCTGCGGCTGCTCTCGTGCGTCCTACTGCTGTGCGCGCTAAGACGCATCGACACGCGCTCGTCGCAAATATCGGATTTAAAGTCTAGAATATCAGGGGTGGAGGAGCTGCTGGAGGAGTTCCGGAAGCAGCTGCAGCAGGACCAGGCGTACAGGGCATCGGGCGATGTGATCGACTCATGCGTGGGTGACTTCAACGCCGCGGAGGAACGCATCATCCGGACCAAGGACTCCATCGAACAGGGGGCCACGTTCCTGTTGGCCCCGGACAGGGTGTACAGCTGGAAGGACTGTCTCCACGCCTGCTGCTCCCAGGCTCACTGCACCGTGGCCGTGGTCCAGGAGGATGTGAGGCAGCCCGGGGACAGTCTGAGCTGCTACCTGTTCAACTGCACCTACAGGGGCAAGAACGTGTGCTCCTTCGCTCCGCAGCAGGGCTTCACCACCTACAGCCGGAACCCCAACAACACCCGGGGACACTCCCAGGGCCCGTCCGGAGGCCCTGCCAGGAGGCCCGGGGAGGAGGAGGATGACACACAGGGTAGGAGACACTACCAGCCACTCATCTGCTGCACTTCATAATAAATGCATGGATTTAGAAGGGGCACATTTTTGTGTCTATACATTCTGATGTGATCTCCAGTAGGTCAGACCAGTCAAATTAAAATAAAATAACCTATAAATAACGTCAACTCCAAATGTTTCTTGTAGTTTTAGTCCAAAAAAGTGATATTACATGAGAGAAAAACAGTAAACAACATGATATAAGTGCAGTTTTAATAATATTCTGCCCAATTTACATGCGTTACAAGACATGCAAAATTTCTCGCAGGCATAATATTGTTAAAATCCCACTTACTTTTCTTAAGATATTCCAAGTTGTTCATATTTGTTCAGATTATTCAGATTTTTGTGTGAAAAGAAATGCCTTTTCATAATGGAATTTGACTCTTTTTCACATTAAAACAAAGACAAGATTTGGAGTTGTCATTATTTATGGTTTATTTTTGCCATTATTTTACTGGTCTGATCCACTTAAGAATGAATTGGTCTGAACTAAAATGACTTTGACATCCTTTTGCACTTTCATCCTCTTCATTCGTTTTAACTCCATGCTGATTATCAAGTCAAATTAAGAATGCGTTAAATAAATGTAATTGGCGCATTCATGTTCAACCTGTGATTAAAAATAAACCCAGTAATATGTGATTTTAACAGCTTCACCCTTGAGCTGACACATATTCAGCCCTTTCTGATAAAGTCTGTGAGTTAATGATTTGCCTTTAAGACTCAGGCCTAGTAAAATAAGCTCAGGCCACAACAGCAGGTTATTTGGTTTAATTTATTTACTATGTAAAAGTCCAAAGATTCTTCTGTTTTAGGACAGAGAAATAAAGAAAAAGTGACTAACATATACAGTCACAGAAAATATGATGAGACCACCCCTTGTTTTCTTCAATTTCTTGTTCATTTTAATGTCTAGTACAACTAAAGGTACATTTATTTGGACAAATATAATAATAACAACAAAAATAGCTCATAACAGTTTAATTTCAGAGCTGATATCTGTCCATTTTCCATGTTTTCGCTTCAGTTCTTACATTAATATCTGTAACATTGTACTGACAAAAACAGTGCTTTTACACATGTTTTCTTTTGTGTCTGTTTTAGTCACATTATACACACAGGAATTAGTACTTGATTACATATAGCCATTGTTTTTGATGACTTTTTCATGATTTAATAATGATGTTTTCCCATTAGGCTACATGTACAGTACATTGTATTAATTTTTCATATTCGCAATGCTTTGTGTTTACATGTTCCAGAGGTGGATGAGCCTCCTCGTAGTGATGCTGGACAGGATGTGGTGATCCAGCTGCCCACAGACTGGGCTGTTCTGGACGGAAGGGACAGTGTGGACGACCACGGGATCAACCGCTATGAGTGGACACTTGTCAAAGGCGACACAGCCATCAATATGAAGGTCAGTGTTGAGTGTGACATGAATTCTTATCAGCAGCAGATGACAGTGGCTGTGAAATGAACGTCTAAATGCATCTTTAGTTAGAACTACTTATCTGTATGCTTTATTTTTATCAGTTCATGTGCTCTCTAAACACATTTTTATCTTCTCATTTACACATTATTAAACCCTAAACAACTACTTAGTGTAATGGACTAAAACAGGACATCTATTTTTATCTTAGTTTAGACTAAACTGACATAAAAAAAAAACACTTTAAAATGGCCTAAAACATCATTTGCATTTGCAGTATGAGAAGTCTAATCCTCCCACCGACTGGTGTCAACTTACAGCAGTGTGTTTGCATTAGTTAAGTCAACAATGTGACTTGTGTCCAGAGCCCCATAATGCTTTGCTGCACCCACAACGATAAGACTTTATTGCATGCACAGCTGTTCCAAGGCCAGCAGCACCACCCTCTATTCACCTCAAAGGAAACATACAAGTTACTGCACTTTATTTGCTCTTCATGAAAGTAGTGCTAATAACTTTTCTCTCTAAAGACCTGTCAAACACAGAGCTAAATCAATCTAATGACATATAACTGATGAGCAGAATATGATTTTACTGTACATTTATATTTGTAGTATATTGTGCTTTTATTATTAGGTGCATATTTTGTGTATTTTCAATTCCAACATGGTAAAAGAGTTGAAAACTAGCATTGCCTCTTGTCATATGTTGCATTAGGACTGTGTTAAACTACATAAATATAATATATCTGTATGGAAATAGTGGTCAAACCTTCTGTGACGTCATCAATAGGTTTGTAAAGTGTCATTTTAACCCTTTATTGGAACTCATAGATACAATCTGAAATTCTAAATGTCAACGATAGTGTTACTGGAAGACAACAAGAATGTATTATTTTTGTGAAATTTTACCCCCTGGCAAAACTATTGCTTGAATTCATACCAAAATTTGTGTATAGATGGTCAATGATCCAAAATAGATCTCGTAATATTTTTGTAACAGTAGGTTAAAATGTTTTTTTTTTTTTTACCCATTCACTTCCAATGGTCGAAATTTCAAAAGTCTGTAGCAGCAAGACTATTGGGTCAATTCATACCAAATTTGTTTTCTAGATTACCAGTGATGCAGAATAGATGTGGTTAGATTTTGGAAAAAGTAGGTCCAACTTAAAATTTTGTAGGATTTTTTTCAAATCTTTTTTCTTCTCCTATTTACTTATAATGGGTGAAATTTCACATGTCTATAAAACATCAATTTTATTTCAATTTACTTAAAACTTGGCACATATACAGTATATATAGAGGGATGCTGACATCAGCACATGTATAGACATGAGGATATCAGCTGGATGAATGCCAAAATAAGATACAACATGTGGAGGGTGTGGTTCATTGTGCCTGGTACTATTTGATCCAAATGGTTTATTGTTATGTAGAAAATCAAGGTCAGTGAAGTTACCATATTTGTTTCCTTGCTCATAAGTAGTAAAAAAAAAAATCAAGAAATATACATACATGATCCCTCTGAACATCATTCTTTAAATTAGTACCATTACTTCATTATTACATTAGTACCATTACTTCATCATTCCTTACATTAGTAAAATTACTTCATCATTCCTTACATTAGTACCATTACTTCATCATTCCTTACATTAATACCATTACTTCATCATTCCTTA
>JAPSES010016126.1:0-13714 GCA_029822895.1 Maxillicosta whitleyi
TTCATCCTCGGTGTCACTTTGAAACAACTCCGCCCACTTCGGAGGTAGAAGAGGCGGGGCTTCCTCTTCTACGTCGCTTACATCAGTTACCGCCAATGTTGCTAGAGCGCCCTCTGGTGGTTTAGTGTGAAAATAACACGTGAAATGATATAATAATGTAAGTTTACCTTGAAACAATAGGTCACGGTCACCTGTTTTCTATTTGTTTCTGCTCCGTGCCAGGATGCATCCACAGTATAAATGTGCTGCAGAAATGTCGGTGACTTCAGATGATGTGATTATGCTATTGAATGAGCAGACAGACGGACAGACAGATGGACAAAATTATTACAATAGCCTTTGGCTGAGGAGAGAAAGCTGTTTATATTTGGACGATGGCTGTAGAGAAAAAGAAAAGAATGTGAAATATTCATCAACTACGTTTTTTGGACAATAATTACAGGTTAATCTGATCTGGACGTGTATAGATGTTTGTTCCTGCAGTCATCAGTTTGATGTAGATGTTCTGTTTAACAGTATGTTGTTTTTTTTTAGGGGTGGGTATGATAACAGTTCCAATCAACTATAAAGCATTGAGGTCCCGCCCCTTCCACTGTGCCTTATAGGAGCTGAATTTAGTAAATATATGAATGGTGGTTAATGGGAAGAGACACATTTGACCATGTCCATAAATCAGGGGTGTCAAACATATGGCCCAAGGGCCAAATGCGGCCCGCCAAAGAGTCCAATCTGGCCCGTGGGATGAATTCCTTACAGTCACAAAAATTTTAGTTCAGGTTCCATGCACAGATCAGTAAAATATGATCCTAAAAACCTTTAAATACTCACAAATCCAACTGTTTCTGTTTGTAAATGTAAATATTTTCATGTCATTTTCCTATATTTACACTCAAATAAACTGTAATTTCACACACAAAAAAAGTGAAAAACCTGAATATGAACATCCTGAAATGTCTGAAGGGAAGTGTAATTTTACTAATATTCTACCTGTTATTAAATATTTTATGTATTTATAGATTCACTGTGATCTATGTGTTAATATTGTTAAAATTTGACTTATTTTTCTTAAGAAATTTTAGGTTGTTCATGTCATTCACATTTTAAAAATAGTTTATAGATGCAAACATTTTCATCATGTAAGGAAAGTTTGGAGTTGACATTATTTATATGTACTTAAGTTATTACACAGTCAACAGGATTATATAAAAACTAACCGTTAAAGAACCAACTATATTTTATTTTTGTCCACTTTGGGGAGTTTTGGGGCGACTTACAACTAAAATGCTAACACGTTAGAAAAACAGTAAACTGTACAGAAGTACAGAAGCAGAAGGGTGAAACTACGGTGCCCTGACTCCGACCGAGTGGATGTGTAGCTCAGCTGGTTTGCACGGATGTTACCCTAAAGTAAAAAATTATGTTTAACTTCTTATCAGCAGAACTTGCTTGACAGTGGTAACGATCGTAGGGTGGGAATTATTGGAAAAATACAACGCTTTTCTGACAGTAACTTTGAGTCCAGAACAGTGAAAAAGTAGCTTTGCAGCTGCGTGATTCTCTTGCAATGGAACAAACAATTATCTTTCAGTTCTTGTCAGTGGAACTTCTTTGATCTAACCACCAACTCCGCACTAACTGACAAACTCGAATCAATACTTTTGCTACCACGGTCACCGTCAGATTTGTGACTGCGGTGGTTTTGTGGTTTAATAACAGTGTGGGAGAAGAAGAAGAATGGACCTCTGTGGAGGTCTGAGGTCTACGCTCTGTCTGAACCTCTGTTTTCAGAGATGCTGGTATCCAACCTCTGGCAACCGTGGGTAACACTGGACGGAGCAGATGCTTTAAAGCAGAGACTTTAAACTGTCATAAAGGAGAAGCTGCAACAAGTTCAGCTGTAAACCTGCGCTAGCGTAATTCACTTAATTTCAGTTTTATTTGTAGAGCCCAATGTCAGAACAAGGTCGACGCAAATATGAAAATAAGCTACAATTCAATAATTAGTTCAGATTTTTCATTTTACTCGTAGACCAGTGTCAGTGACTGAATTTTAATTTTTAACTGAGTTCACTTTTTTTGATAAAATGTACCTAGTTTAGTATTAAAGGGAATATTTACATATTTCACATCACCACTTTCTGGTCAGTTTAGTTCATAATTATAAACTTGTCTTCTTTGTTGGCTTCAGTTGATATGAATAATTGAATACGTCGAATGGACCTTGGTGGAGGTCTGAGGTCTACACTGTGACTGAACCTCTATTAATTCTGCCGACGCCACATGAAATGAAATGAATGTTTTTGACTTTAATGCATCCACTAATACGCTGGGTAAACATATGAATAGTTGCTCATCATAATCTCATTAGCGCTGACAGCGAAGACGTGAGAATTCGTACCAAACACAAGGTTGGAGGGTTGAAGGTAGAATCATCAGGTCATAATTCCTGTGAACGTTTCTGCACCTGCTTCATTGTGTCACAGATGCAGGTACGGCTGCTGCTCGTCGATTACCCTTCCGAAGCTCACTCTAAGCCTCCCGCCTACAGAGGGGTCACAAACACAACCGCTAAAGATGATGACAAAACAAGCTATTTTCAGACTCACTTGTGTATGGAAATGTGCGTGTTTCACTATTTTTTTTTTCTACCCGAGGCATTAATAGGAAACCGAACCTGCTGTTTAAGTGTTTCACAGTAGAATAGAAAATGCACATTAAAAAAAGAATTCAGTGATTTCAACATTTATTTGATTAAATGAACTGGGTTCTGCTTTGAGACGCTTTTACGGAATATTTTAAATTACTGCTGGTGTTCTGTATGTATGTTTTTATGTAAAGGTTAAGACACACCGACAATCTGAGGTCGTTCTGTGCGATCTTTTCGGACTATTCAACCCATAATCGGCCACTATCATTCGTTCAGTCAGACCAATCTGATTGGTGGAGGGGTAGCCCTTAAGTAGCGAATCACTGAAGAAGTTTCCACGTGAACCCAATTACGCCAAGGTATTTCACACTATTATTGTCTTCTATAACAGTCCGTTCACTGCTCATATTGTATCTGAATGAGCGCCAGTTAGTGTTGACTATGGACTTCATTCATTCCACGAAGTGAACGCTGTTAGCATTGTTAGCAGGTTAAAACTGAGGAGAAATAGCACTATTCTTTCTTTTTCCACAAGAAGAAGCTCTAGAGGTGACGACACCAATATCCTCTTATAACTAATCATCAATTCATCAAGTACGACAACAACAATAATCCTTCACTACTCAACACTCTGCTGACAACAATGACCGTCGACAGCGAGTTCTGTGTTTAGAGAGATGTTCTGTGGTTTTCCGGTTGTTATGGATCCAACGGTAAATCAGCAAAAAGACTGAATTAAAGATTTCCAAATAGTTTTATTTACCCAAACAAAAGTCCAAAAGTTTTACAAATGAAATTTACAAATACTTAAGCCTATAAAAACAGGTCAAACTAACGTAACTGTAATCATATACACATAACTGATACAAGAACAGAATAAACTGACACCCATAACACAAACTGATGAATGAATAAACCATAGAACACAAAAGGGGAAACAAAATGGAGACTAATACAACTGAATACAAACATGTCTAAACTAACTGTACATATATACTGTATGTACAGTAAGTACAGTATCTTATTTTTCTATTATCAATATGAAGTATAATACATATATTTAGATAGTTATTTACAGATTTAGGGGGTATTTAGGGGTACTGACTTGCGCGGAAATTCGGGTTACGTCGACAGCGTAGGAACGGAACTCATTTGTAACCGGAGAACTACCTGTATAAAATTAAGTAAACTGTGTATGTGAAGTGATTAAATATGTGTTTGCAACTGAAATGACCAGGTAGTGATGGTTAGACCAAGGAACTGAAAATGAGAATATGGTGTAAATGATAAACTAATGAGGTGGGTGTGTGGTTTAACGTCTCAGACATGTGTAGAATGTACGCTGAAGTTGGTAGTTGATTTGATGTGTTCTTCACACTTTTTTGACTGTGTCGGGGAGACGCGATTGGTGCATTTTCACCTTAAGGTGTAGGGCTCCTTCATATAATATGATATTTAATGTATGTATGATAGGCTGGGTAGACTGGTGGTTTACACCACTGACTTTAGAGCAGGTTCGAGACCCAGGTGAGCCCTTTGTTAAAGGTCCTTTACGCCAGTGGTTCCCAACCCCGGTCCTTGTGACCCAGTATCCTGCATGTTTTAGATGTTTCCTTCTTCCATCACACCTGGAAGCCATTCCATCATTATCAGGCTTCTGCAGAGCTGGATGATGAGCTGATCATTCATTGATTCAGGTTTGATGGAAACATCTAAAACATGCAGGATACTGGGTCACAAGGACTGGGGTTGGGAACCACTGCTTTACGCTATACATCCCTATACCTGTCACAGGCAGTGTCTGATTGTGTTGGTCCAAGCCTGGATAAATGCAGAGGGTTGTGTCAGGGAGGGAATCCGACGTAAAAACCTGCCAAATCAACACGCCAATGTGTCACTGCCCGGTCAAGCCCCATGAGCGGGGAAAAACAGCCGGTATAGAAATGTTGACTTTTAATGTATGTGCTGTGTTTACAGACTGTAGAAAATCCATCCTATAACTCGAGGTTTTCATTCCATCATGAAACATCATAAGAGTATTGACGTCTATATTTCACTTATTGATTTGCACTGAGGGGACAGCAGCACAAAAGCCCCCCCCCCCCCCAGCCCTTTTTGCATATAAATACTTTGTTAGTCCCACACAAAGCACATTAAACCACGTTAATTACAGCTACAGACTGCATCCCCCAACCCCCCAACTTTATGACTGACCACTGAGAAAAGAAATGAAAAACCCAGCTTTTCCTCCGTTGTACCTGCAGCACTTTACATCCACTCAGAGCTAGTCTAGTGAAAATTTAATTTCATGGGTGACGATGATGCAGATGCAATACTGGTTTCCAGACAATTAGAATTATGTTATTTCTCAAATAAATCTCTAAGTGACAACCTAACTTGTCCCTTAGCGGTGCGTATGATCAGCAGCTATGTCTTTGTCACCAAACGTGCTCGCCTTCACAATCCCCACTTTGGGTATGACTTTTCGGAGAGGACATTAAAGCGCCGTTATCCTTAGGTGCACTGGAAAATGTCGTCTTTGTGTCACCGCAGTCCAACTTACAATCTGTTACATTGTTCTGACTGTTACCGTTCTCCAACATAGTGGCCCCAGGAGTCCACTCTTAATTTATTTATATTTTTCCAAGTTGCTGAATGTTCCTTTCATTTGATTAAATGACTCATGCCTACGATTTAAGTATTTGTACTTAAGCCACGACGACAACTGTGAGGAACAGCAGGTCACGCAATGAAGTAAAACTGAAAATGTTGCTGGCCTTGTTGGGGGAATAATTTCCCTTAATTAAAAAAATGTACTTACACTTCATATAGTACAACGTTATTGCATTATTTTCCAACTTAATAGAGACGCACTGATATTCAAGGCCAATTATCGAAGACAATTTGTAGGTGAATAAGTTTTAAATAAAACTAAATCAAGCCATAACAAGAAACAATAGAAACCAAAGCGAAGCACAGAAAGCACAACTGCTGCCAAGGATAGAAAACCTGGAACTTTATTTAGGTTGATAGCGCCTCTGAAACCCAATACCATCTTCTACACACACCCGTGGAAAAAATTATTAGACCAGGTGTCAAACATCCCCGGGGGACAAAACCAGCCCGTCCAAGAGTCCAATCCAGCCCATAGGATGAATTAGTGTCTGTTTTAATTAAAAAAAAAAAAATTACACAAAAATGTTTATATTTACAGACTAACCTTTTACGAAAAAAATGTGAACAACTTGATGATGAACTTGATGCATTATTTAATAATCAGGAGAAAAAAAATTAGACCAATAAAAATCATCAAAAACAACAGTTATGTAATCCAGTCCTAACTCCTGTGTGTGTCATGTGACTAAAACAGATAGAAAATAAAACATGGAATGAATAAAACCACTGTTTTCCGTTATAGATACTGATGTAAAAACTGAAGCTATTTTGTTTTTTTTTTTTAATCAAGAAAACATGTTAAATTAATAGATATCAGCTCTGAAATTAAACTATTATGACGTATTTTTGTTGTTATTTATCCAAACAAATGGACCTTTAGATGGACCAGGCATTACAATGAAGAAAACAAGGGGTGGTCTAATAATTTTTTCCACGTCTGTAGACAGAGCCTCCTATAAATATTCACTGTTCTGTGGTTGGATTCAACAGTAGGTCATGTCCGTCTGGACTCATTCCTCCGGCTGTCAATACTGTACATGCCACTTCCTGAAAGCTTCCTCACCAGTTGGGAGTGTATCACCATGGCAACCAGACAATCCCACCAATCGGAAATGTGTGCATAATACTACTGATACCACTCTCTACGCCTTCTGTCATTGTATGTTGTTGCCATGGCTGCTTTGCATTGTGGGATATTTGTGCTGGTGAAGTGTCCTGAGCTCACACACTAACATTTACCCATAAATTCAACACAGTTTACACATGTTTTCAAAGTACTGCTTTGGACGTTTCATTAATATGGGATTTCAGGTGAATAAATGAAACTCGGATGCTTTAAATAGTTATAATAATAGTTATAACAAGTGGTTCAAGGCACAACAAGCCCCGCCCCTCACATGTATTGTAGCTTATTTTGGCATCAATCCAGCTGATGTCATCAAGTCCAGTTACTTTGTTACTGTACTTAAGTAAAAATACTTAAATAAAAATACTTTCTACTCCTTAGAATTTGGAAATTGATGTCGTTATTCGTTACATTATATCAACATCTTTTCGTCTTCGTTTGTTTTTAAATTTCCGTCTAAATCTTACATGAAAAAAAAAAATCACAAACACAATATTGACACCAATCTTTTCAATCCATATAATATTACATAACATAACGAACGTCGACAGCGTAGGAACGGAACATTCGTAACCCGAGGACTACCTATATCTTCTTATGAGTAAGCATCCATTCATAGCGACTGGGTACTTTAGCGGTTTACGCTACTGGCTTTGGTGCGGAGATTGCCGGTTCGAGAGCCACGTGGGCCCTTCCGTAAAGTCCTTTATGCTATACATCCCTATACCTGTAGCCACAAGGGGGCGGCGTCTCATTGCTCCGGTCCCAAGCCCAGAGGTTTGTGTCAGGAAGGGCATCCAACCAAATCGCTGTGGCGACGGGAAAAGCCGAAAGAAACGTACTAACTAAGCTCTAATACATTTGATAAGCACCGCATTATCATGAAACTATGCTTATCCGATGAATATAGGGATTTGAAATCAGGAATATGCGTTATGTGTTTAGACGGATACAAACGCCCACATTCTTGGACAGTCAGTCGGTAAAAGTCCAAGTGAAGCCTTCCTACCTGGCCTTTCGCAGCAGCAGCTGTCGAACAGGACAGCCCAATCAAACCATTCCAGCTCAAGCATTCATCTCACAGATAGCATCTCTTTGGTGTTAGCAGAAATGTCAAGCGTTATCTGCATCCTTTTTAATTGATTTCTCTCTGTCTTCCATCTCGACAGGTACTTCTCGGCTTCACTCTTCTCGTCACTATCGATGGTGTGACTCAAGGTTGTGCATCTGCTGTAATTCAACAAAATTAGTCCGCTGGTTTATGTCCGCTAAACGCACCGAATGTCACCGTCCAGAGCTTTATCATTGCCACACAGGCGAGATGGAATTTTTATTTATTTATTTATTTATTTTTCAATTTCCTTCATCCTGGTTAAAAATCGACTTGCTTATCACCACAAGAAACATGGTCAGCGTTTGGCAGGAATACGCAACTGTGGAGTTGAGTCACAGATTTTCACCGTTAATCTGGAATTCTTTAATATCACAACACCTGCTTTTGTCGAAGCTTTAACAGAGTGAGCGAACATGGGCTAATGTTGAGCAGCTGTACACGTTCTAACTAAACACACAGGACACGAGCGGATGATTAAAAGGCTGCTTGGATCAGTACAGTACCATAGTAAGCACTGTACCAGCGGACGTCTGCGCAAAACTTTACTGATATTTAATAAATGTTGAAAAAACACAAGCACGGAATATTGGTTTTTCCATTAAATCACAAGTGTGATGATTTGTTCATTATCGCAAGATGACGCGTGAAGTTGTTCCATAAACAGGGCAACAAACGTAAACATTACATTAATTTACAGAGTTATTTATTAGTATTATCATTATTATTATTATCATCATCATTATTATCACGACTATTATTATCAGTATTATCATCATCATCATTATTATTATCATTATTATCACGACTATTATCATCATTATTACTATCAGTATTATCATCATTATTATTATCAGTATTATTATTATTATCATTATTATTATCACTACAATTATCATCATTATTATCATCAGTATTATTATTATTGTCAGACTAATTGTTATCGTTATTATCATTATTATTGTTATCATCATTATGATTGTCTAATTGTTGTCATCATAATTATCATTATTATTATTATTATTATTATTATTATACTACCCCTAATGAACTCATGACATGTCGGTCTATTCATGCACTTACATTTGAAAAAAAAATAAAAAAACAAACAAAAAAATAGAATGCATGAATTAACGGCGGTGGCAGCATTGAGCGCTAAATCCGAAACGACGCCGAGCGCGCTCACAGAGTACCGAGCTCCGTCAAGGCCACCGCTCCGCTCTGCTACGTTTTTTTTTTTCCTTCACAATATTATTCAATTGCAAACAAACCACTAATTATGACCTATGTTTCCCCTCGTTTTTGTTTTCGTCGGGAGCCACCGTTGATTAGTCTGACTGTTGCTATGGCGACGGAGGTCTTGATTCACCGGTCGGTGGATAGTTTATTGCTTTTTTTTTTTTTTTTTTTAATACGATGATCAGAGGAGCTGATTTTAGATCCACCCTTCGCCTCTTTCTGGATCCCAGCCAACATTTACGGGGCTCACGCTCACTTCCTGCCAAATGTTTGAGAAATCTGTGGAGTTTTTGCATAATCCTGTTGACAGACAAGCCAACGACGAGACGTGGGGGATTACATCACCTCCTCTGGGGGAGAGTTACACTGAGAGTTAAGTATACATGCAAGTACAAGCAACAATATGCCCGTGTCCCTGTCAATCATCCCAGATCGAAGATAGAAGGCCAAACCTTAGATTTTACACCAAATTATACTGAATATGGAATATTTAGCGGGTACTTTTGTGCAAACATCACCTTTGAGTTCCTTAGATGATATGAGACCAATTAAATTTGACTAAGGTGCTGATTTATGGAGCTGTATGCTGTTTATTTATGCTTATTTTTATTTATTACTTCTCTTGCTTTCATTTATTTATTTATGTGGGGGGGAATATGTTTGCTTTATGTTGACTATATTGTTAATTATTATATAATGAGTTCAATATAGATTGTTTTTTTTTTTTTTTTTTTTTTAAGTAATTAGGGCTGATGTATTTTGTGAAAATACGATCACCTTTAATTGGGTTTCTCAGATGTTATGAGACCAATTAATTTAGTACTGTACTTTTAGTTGTTTTTTTTTTATATTTGTATTTATTTATTAATTTTGGGGGGAATATGTTGCTTATTGTTTGCTTTATGTTGAGTATATTGTTAATTATTGTGTAATATAAAGTTGAATAAAGATAAAAAAAAAAAAAAACAGGGCTGATGTCGTCATAAATTCACTGAAAATATAAATATAGTCAATATGATGCAAACGTTTGATTCCACCTTTAACTTTGTTGTTTTCCACAGGGTTGAAATGAGCATCTACATTATAAAAGTGAACTGGACTGTGTGTGTCTCGGGCATCACACAAACTCCGTACAGAACTGACCCCTGCAGTTTGGCATATTTATGTATTTTTGGTCATGGAAGAGACTCGCGAAAACAGCAAGTTGATAGGATCAATATTTTCAGAGATATTAGCAATTTTGGAATACATTATTAGCCTCACAGTCACATTGCTATGCCCAGAATCATAGAATTAGCATTGAAGTGGGTTACCTAGCAACAGGTAAACCATAGGCCCATGTTGTCATGGTGTCAAATTTCATGTGCAAAAAAACAGACATGCCAGCTGAGAGGTTATTAAACAGGACAGTAACGGGTCAACACGCTCGTACGTACATTATGCATTTATCATTGGTTTTCTTCGCATTAAAATAAGAAAGTACAGGAAATATGTGCACAACCTTAAAAGATGCATAAAAACCTGAATTAAATTGGTTGTAAAAGGTTGACCTCTGACCCCAAGACAAGAAGCAACACAAACAATTAGAAACATTGGATGTTATTTTATTCACTTGAGCTCAATTTGTTGATCATAATGTTCATTTTATTAGTTATTTTGTTGATTTTGTTGATCATTCTGATAATTTTTGCTCATTTTATTGGTTAATTTGGCTACTTTAACCAATAAAATGATTAAAAATTACCAAAATGATCAACTCACTGAACAATATTATTAACAACATATGTTAATTTGGCCACTTTTACATACTTTATTGATTATTTTATACACTTCATGATTATTTTGTTGATTTTGTACACATCGAATTTCCTTTTCACCTTGTTGATTATGCTAATTTTTGCTTTATATTGATTTTTTGTTTGTTTTTTTGTCAATATGTGGATCAGTTTGCTTATTTTACTACTTCATACTGGTATAAAACACCAGAAAATCTTACATTGTCTGAACAAAAGGGTTAAATACATGTTAAGGACAAATGAAGGTCACATTAAATACAAAAAATGAGGTTTATTAAAGCTGTTTTTACCTTGAATCTTTTGATTTGCTGCTGTGTATACTTCATATATATCAGATTGGATCTAAATACTGACAAATAAATGCATATAAGTGGCTAATAAACCTTTAATAAACCAACAAACAAAATAATAAAGCAAGACTTTTGCACATTAATGCAATTTTAAGTAAAACATTTAACTTGTGACTGTATTTGAGCTGAGTTTTGACACTCATACATATACTTATATTGAATATTTATTATGCATTTTGTGGGTTTATTGTAATAGAATGAGCCACTAACTGAAAACCGGCTCCTTTTTGCAACTTGTGCTGACACATTTCAACAAACTGAGGCCAGTTGGAAAATATCAGTGCATCAGCAACCTTGGCATATGCTACTTGCAGTTAAGACTAGTAGGTTGACGTGAACGGTTATTGTAGCTGGCAGTTCATATTTATAGAAAATCGAGGAGCAGGGCATCGACAGGCGACTTGCCAATAGCACACACTGGCATATGTAGGTGTCAGGCAACAGGAAATACGGACAGGCAGAGGCCTTGTCGAGCAGGTTTTGTTCTGTTCCTACTTTATTTATTGGAGAAAACAGATTTTGATTGGATGGACATTTTTGGATTTACCAACATCCATTATTTGCAACAACAGCCTGTAAGAAAAAAAGTAAATATTATTCACCCATAAAGACCCAGAGCGACTTTCGCGGCAGATTCTACGTATTTATTTATTTTTTTATAACATTTCCTAAGTGATTTATGAACATTTATTATAAAGAAATCCTCCATATTTTGCATTTTTCCAGTCAATAATCTGGTATTTTCCTGCATTTAATTCACTGATCATGTAGATGTTCATAAAAACTCAGTTTAACTCAAGAGAAAACTGAAGAAAAATGAACTTTTTCAGTCAAATCTATCATTAAACATATAATAAGTGTTTCCATCCACTGTTATTGATCCAACCCCATGGGTTTTATTGATGAATCAATGTTTTAGGAGATGACAGTGTTTCCATGGTAACGACGGAGCCCCTGAATGTCCAAATGGGTCATATCTGATGACTAACTGTATTTTACAGCAATTATTGACATGTAGTAACAGGATTAGTGGATAAACAGATATTAAACAGTTTAGATCAGTAGATCATTTAGGTCTTTGGGTGTTTATGGGTTAAATAAACATACATATAATGAGGATTTTCATTTTTTATTAACTTGTAAGTCTATGTCAGAAACCATAAAGGACATTAAAACCAGGAGTAAATGTCAAACACATACTGTTATGTAACTTTTACTGGTTAAATTCACCTCATTTGTGACCCTTATATCATTAAGGAAAAATCTGATGTATTTTATTAACATGACATTATTTTCCTTATGAAACACATGTTTAAAGAGAATAATTAAATCAAACATGTTAGAATAAATGCTGAAGTTTTGTATTTGTCAACTACAATATGACTCTTAAACATAGACAGGGAATTATATCAAATAAATTCAATAAATCGAGATTTTGCTTTATGAAAATTTGCAAAATTGAGATTAGTTCTCAGCAAAATATAAAATATGTCTTTCTTTATGTCGTATATTAAGTGTGAATGTGTTCCTCCTGTCGGGGGTGTGCCTTCAGGGGCTTTATTTCAATAACTGATGCATGAACATGATTGATCGTTTCATGATGTGGTGTTTACATTTTTCTTATTTCTTTTGTTTCAACTTATGTAAAGCATCTTTGAGCGTTTAAAAAAATAAAAACGGCTATACAAACCTCATGTGTTATTGTTTTTTTAAAAATTTTTTATCCTCTATGTTTGTATTGTATTTGATGTTTATTTTCTTGTGCTGCTGTACATTTGACTTTCACCCTGGGAAGATCAATAAACTATATTATTATTATTATTATTATTATTACTTTACCATTATTATTATTATCATCATTATTACTATCATACCATTATTACCATCATCATCATTAATATTATTATCATCATTATTATCATACCATTACTACTATCATCATCATTATTATTATTATCATTATTATCATACCATTATTACTATCATCATTATTATTATACCATTATCACCTTCATCATTATTACCACCACCATCATCATCACTATTATTATTATCATTACTATTATTATTATTAGTATACCATTATTACTGTCATCATTATTATCATTATTATATTATCATTAGTATCATACAATTATTACCATCATCATCAGTATTATTATTATTATTACTAGCATTATCATCATCACCACTATAATAATAACAATAACAATTATTATTATTATTAGATATGGCATATACTCTGAGTAAACACAGTATTTTTGCTTCGTCTTCACCAGAAAACAATGGATTAAAATTACAAATGGTCCAAACACAGAAAAAAAAAACAAAAACGAAAAATAAATAAATAAAAGTTGCCCATACCAATCCTTTCTACCTTAAGAACGACGGTAAACACGCTCGCCTTCGTTGGCCTGCGGCTCCAAAAACCAAACGCCGCGTGAGAACAAAGACCGTGAAAAAAGGTCAATACTTCCTGCACAAACAGATCCGATATGGAAATGAAAACCAATACATCTGTGTTTTTAAACATGGCCAAGGAGTTACCGTCAGCTCATCAATTATCAATTGTTCTGGCACGAGCGTTCGTCTTCGGCCCAACGCGGTGGGAGTGGAGGATAGAAGCGGAATAGAGGCGTGGGCGTGTGTGGAGAACCGAAGGTGATTGATTAGATTAGAAAGCAAAAGGCTGTTAAAACACAGAGTGGATCAGAAACTGGGTTTTGCTCCTGATCCCACCCACACACACACATTTACAGTACCCCCCCC
>JAPSES010016147.1:0-13713 GCA_029822895.1 Maxillicosta whitleyi
GTGTGTGTGTGTGTGTGTGTGTGTGTGTGTGTGTGTGTGTGCGTGCGTGTGTGTGTGTGTGTGTGTGTGTGTGTGTGGAGGGGGGGGCAGATGAAAAGATGGAATTTCACCATCATGACTGTTGTACTAACATCATGATGGTTTGGGTCCATTTTTTAAATTTCTTTGCACTTTAATACCTTTTCTTAGTTTTTCATATATTTTACGATATAACACATTAAATATCAATATCAAAAATCAACATGAAGTGGACAATTTAATAAAGACAAATGCACCATAGCCGTGACTCTCTCCCCACATTCAAATCCAGACTCTAAACACACCTCCTCTGAATATTGTAGCCACCATAAGTTTTATCCTCCATTTTGGATTCTTATTTTTATGTATTGTAATTTTTCTTTTATCAATTTCTTTACTTTGTTGTATTTTATGCATTATCTGCTTTATCCCCTACTGTACATTGTCCTTGGATGTCCTGAAAGGCACTTATAAATAACATCTATTATTGTTATTATTATTATTATTATTATTATAACTCGGGGGAACTCATTTTCAGTTTGTGAACATTTGAAATATTTCCTGAAATCAATCCAAGAAACCAAGTGACAAATTTAATGGGAAAATGAATATTTTGTAAAGTTGGAGGAGTAAATCTCTATATTTTGTGTTTATTAGTGAAGCTGAGTATTGTAACACTGATTTGATTTGAGCCTTCGACTATGGAACTCCTTCCCTCACAGTCCGACTCCATCACAACCTTTAAATCCAAACTCAAACCCATCTGTTCAAACTCTGGACACCGAGCACTACGCTACATTTTAGTTTGATAATGTGTTTTAATTGTGTTTGATGTTGTTATTTTATGCTTTTTATTGTCTGTGAGGTGACCTTGGGTGACTTGAAAGCTGCCACCAAGTAAAATGTATTATTATTATTATTATTATTATTTATTTATTTATTTTGGATGGGGTTTTGTTCATGTGTAGAGTTTCCATCCACTCGGATATTCGAGTGAATCAGTGGTGAGTCACTTTCCTATGTGAATCACACATCAATAATAGTCTGCTTTTACATATGAACCATGATGACGGAGAAGATACGGAAACAGAAAAAGATGATGAAAAGCTTATTGTCAGTGTCTTAGAGTCAACATACGACTCATCAGTTTATGGTTTAGTTTTGGCTTCAGATAAAAATACTTGTTATTATTAAGTATACCACATTAAATGTTTTAAATAAGCATATGATGTTAAAGGTTAAATATATCAGTAAAATGTGTGTGACAGGGTTGTGATCACACCAGAAAAAAAAAGAGACTAACTGTGGAAAGAGTGTGGGCTGATGGAGAACACTAGAACACTGTACACTGACACACAGAGGAAAACACACTGAGTCCCAGCACTTTCCCCCTACTCTAGACATTCCTTCCCAGCATTCCGGTGTGCGTGGGCGGGGCCAGAGGTCCCATCAACACAAGTGATGATTTTAACAGTGGGGAAGCATGTTAATGAAACCCACACATGTTTGTGCTGCTATACTAGTGAGGACCCTTGGGTGACGTAATGCATTCCTGAGCCCCTCTACTTAAAACCTGCTTCGTACTTCAGCTCAGATTTGTCTGATAAAGATAGAAAAACAATTTTTTAAAAAAAGCCAAAGTCAGTGATGACTGCTGCAAAACACATAATAAAGATCAAACAGATAATAAAGTATGAACCCCACACTACAAGTAAATGTTCTACTCAAATAATATCAGAAAAATGAATTCAATGTATGAAAAATTCAAAACATTTACTACATGGTAATGATAATAATGTTGGACATTATTTTGAACATAAATAGGAATAAAATACAAAGAGGAACAAAAGGCAGAGAGAAAGAACAAATTCAACAGAACACTCCAAATATTTAAGGCACTAAATCACAAAAAGAAAATGTCACTGTAGAACCAGTAGGAAGAACCTGAGCTTACATTGTCCTAAAGCAATTTTACATGACAAATAATGTATGCATCCCATAATAAAACAGGTCAGCCATTAAGCCACTGAAAATGACAACAAGTTCCTACATACTGTAGTAACCCCTGTGATGCAGGGGGGGTAGCAGCATACCGCACTGCATGCTGGGTTCCATGTTTGAGGGTTATGTTCTGGGTTATATGGGTTAAATTATGTGGTGTTATTAATGTAAATGTCTAGTTGTTATTTCGTTTCATTCATGTGATGATTACTTATTGTGTGTGAGAAGGAACCGTGGGCCAGGTTGACATGCGCCGCCATGGCCGCGGTTCATGGGGAATGCATTTATCATACTGGGTTTCCTGTCTAAATGTTAAATGTCAAAATAAAAGCTCATTCCTGAAGCAAGAAGTTGTCATCACCATTCTTAAGATCATCGTTTGCCACAGAACCATAGAGAACATAGAGAACATAACAGCACAAAGAATACAGAAGGATTCCTTTGTTTGAACACCGGCATTAGCATCCTGGATTAAACCGCTTTTCCACATCCTTATATTCCTTTAACATTTGCATTATATATATATTCTATAATTCTATATAATTCTATATATTAAGGTTATATTTTTCTTTCTTTCCATACAAATTGTTATTGCTACACATTCTATCAATAACAGTTGTCATTTTTTCCCCCATTTTTTTTGTAAAGTTCATCTGTTATTAATCAACAGTCCAACCCACCTCCTGCTATATTTATTCTGTCTAAATTAAGAGATTCATATCCATCCTTTCAGGCATTAACCAGCTCTTTGATATTGCAATGACACTGAAATCTAGTAAACTGTCTTAGATATTCTTGCATATGAACTTCTCCTGCTGAAGTAAAGAACTAATAATAAATAGCCCTGTAATGCTGTGTTCTATTCTTTTCATTCTAAATTCATCATCTGTGTAATACTTGTAGTCATTTGTCAGTTTGTTGAAGAAATTATTATCTAAGCCAGTATTAGTTTCATGCTCAAATAATTTGTGATGCTCTGTGTGGTTTATAATATATAAACTACTGGTCATCTGTGTTTGGGACTCTGTTACGACTCCTTTGATGGTCTGAGAACGGAGACAACAAATGAAGAGGAGTCAGTATGTGTGAAACACGTGGAAGGGTTTTATTGAGCACAAAACTACTAACAAACAATCACTATTGTGGAGGAGGAAGGGACATGGTGGATGTGCCAAATAAAATCAGATAAATCCAATAAAACTGTCTGATGTGATTTTACCTTTGAAAGCAAAACTCAAACAAAAGAACAACTTAACCAAAAATAAGCACAGGAGTGGCACCAACCCTATAACCTGGTGAGACTAGAGAATGGTGAACTATGTGAACGAACGTACAGGACACCCCAACATACTTATGTCCACTGATCCAGTCAGTGTGTGACATGTTCAAAAACACAGGCAGCAGCTTCACAGACCAAACAAACGGACACTAGTTACTGCAGAACCTGGATGTGATTGACCACACCACAGTCCAATCACCTCAGGAGAGGAAGACACGCCCACAAACACCCCCTTCACAGCATGTAACTCTCCCATCATGGATCATACATCCTTTAAATGGTCTGCACTTTTCTACACCTTGGTCAAAGTGTTTTACACACACACACACACACACACACACACACGTAGAAGCAGAATAAGTGGAACTCTTCCCTGCTCTGCAGACTCATTCTCTTTAATGACACGTTGCTTTTTGACGTCCACGTTGGCTGTATTTTTCTGCTTTCTTAATAACTGTACCTGTTTTGGTCATATCTGCATTTGTTTTCTTTCTTAGGTTTTCATTGACATAAACATTAGTTTCTTTCCTGTTATATGTTTTCAAACAAAGTGAATAATCATGGTAGGTTTGTAATTGATATTTTTTCTTGGTGGTTACTGCTACTGCTTCTGAAGCTGAAGGTTTTGGCCTGGTGGCTGCTGCTGCTGCAGGTGGTTCATTTAGACTTGAGTTAAATGTGCGTTATGTAATTTGAAAAACAGCAGAAAGAGAATCCTTCAATGACATTAGGTTACAATGATGATGATTATTACTATTATTATTAATAATATTAATATGGATAATGGGGTGGTGTGACTAGATAGCTTAGTGGTTTACACCACTGGCTTTGATGTGAGAGGGTGTGAGTTCAAATCCCCTGTTAGGCCCTTAGGCAAGACTTTTACAGTATACATGCCTACACCTTCTAAGTCTCTTTGGATAAAAGTGTCAGCCAAATGTAATGTAATGATGATAATGACAAAGAAGAATCTTGCTTGTAGTTTCAATCATGCTGAAAATTATATATTTTCATTACATTTCTATGGTAACGACCACATATGCCAGCAGCCAAGTTGAGTGTAGTGAAGGGTTGAGCCAAAATAAATAGCAAAAGACACACATGTGATCCTAACCCCATACTCATTCAAGCAAACAAGCAGCATCTCATCATCCACTGTAACAACATTAGGGCTAAACAGCATTTAGGAGACAGTGGATAAGTACACGTGTTATGTGTGTGTGTGTGTGTGTGTAAATCCACTGACATGAAGTGTTTTGGGAAGGTTTTGTTGTTTTTTGGTGAGCTGGTCCATCTGTTGCTTCCGATGAGGCTTTAGTCACAGCCTGTTCCCTGAGCAGGATTAATAATCTGCAGAGGGGGAGATGGAAAGTGTGATGGTGTAAGCAATGAGATGCAAGGATTGTTGCTGGAAAGGATATGTTGGCTGGCATGCAACAAGGAGTGTGTATCTGGACGTGCATGTGTGTGTTTTGCATACAGTGAGTACATGTGTGTCTGTCTTCACAGTTTTGGAAACCTGTAACTTGATCTGTGAGGGCAACAGGAAATTGCTGGAGTGGATGAGGGGAAGCAATGCGATAGGAGACAGGTGGGTGGGGGGTGTCTGATGAAGGAGCGAGAAACGAGGGGGGGGAAGGCTGCTGTCAACACGCTGTCGCTTCAGGGTAAGAGGGACAGAAACCGTTAGCAGAGGATTAGCGGGCGCGCCAAGTTTAGCTGCACAGCCTCTCGCCTTCATTTTCACAGCCGGTGGGAAGTGGGGCAGCACTGACCACATGGAGACATGGGCCGGATGTCCTGTCCATCATAAAACACAGCGGCATCTTCAAGACTTCTGTGTTAGCCTGAAACATGTGGCAGAGGACACGTGGGCCTGAATCAGAGGTTGGGTCAGAATGTTGCAGAGACGCTTTTCCACACAACTAGAGGATTTGCTTTGGTGATTCCTTTTGTTTCTACTCACACCAACAGCAGGCAACTCCAATGATACATTACATTTTGCAATGGATGGATGGACAGATGGATGGACGGACAGATACATACACACACACACACACATATATATACATAGACATTATTGAGCATAATCCAATTAAAGAAATGGCGCGGCTCATTTGTACAGTACATTAATAATAATGGTGCATTAATTACATATAAGTCATGCATCACTGCTGTGTTGTTAGTGTTTATTTAATTTTGTCCTTTTTTCATCTTACAGCTACCTTACAAGATGTGTGTAATATGTCAACTATATGTCAGCTATAGTTTCCATAATTTCCATAATTTTATTCTTAGCTGTCAGTCAATCAAAACAAATTTTATTTATATATGCACCAAATCTGAGCAGCTGGCTGGCTCAGTGGTAGATCATGGAAGATCATGGCCTGGGGTGCATGGGGTCGCCGGTTCAATTCCGGCTGGAGACACATGCAAACACTGAGCTGCCAGTGAGGGTCCTTGGGAAGACCCTTAAAGCTCCGCCCACTGGGCAGCACGGTGGTGCAGTGGTTAGCGCTCGTGCCTCACAGCAAGAAGAACCATGGGTTCTGTCTGTGTGGAGTCTGCATGTTCTCCGCGTGGGTTCTCTCCGGGTACTCTGGCTTCCTCCCACTTCCAAACACATGCACCTGGGGAACAGGTTAATTGGTAACTCTAAATTAGCCCTAGTGTGTGTGTGTGTGTGTGTGTGTGTGTGTGTGTGTGTGTGTGTCCCTGCCATGAACTGGTGTCATCCAGGTTTTAGATTGACCAATGAATCCAGGGATGTCAAACATATGACCCACAGGCCAAAAGCGGCCCACCAAAGGGTCCGATCCAACCCCTGGGATGACTTTCAGAAATGCAAAAATTACCTGGAAGACATTAAAAATCAAGGATGTCACAGTCGTCTTAGTTCAGGTTCCACAGACAGATCAGTTTGACCTAAAGTGGATTAGACCAATAGAATCTATATCATAATACTGGAAGGTCTCAGAGCATGCGTGTGTGTGTGTATCTGCACAGTTCTGAGAAATGGAGATGTTTTCAACTGACTACTTTGGTACCTACACTTGAGGAACAGTCTCATCTCCACATTAAATCTCTTGGCAAGTTGACAGGACCAACATTTTGGGAGATAATATTCATTTTGGAATACAACAGCTTTACAGTCACATTGCTCAGCTGACTGTAAGCACAGTACCACACTACATGATGGGAAATGAAGTTAAAAATAGGAACAACACATTTATTACTTTCAGTTCCTAGATATTGGTATTAATATGACACAGGATTCCCCAAAATTCAGTGTGCTAGTAATATCATACACATAACATGTTGGAAACTTGCGGTCTGACTTATCAGGTGCACTACACACAGACAGACGAACGACCAAAAACCTTTTTTTAGCGTAAAGGAAAATTACAAGAAACATTTACAACATCAAATGTCTTAAGTGATGTGCAATTTCTGTCTGTTGTTGGATGTTGTGTGTATTAGTAGATCCCCTATGATATGTAATTTGTAATGTATGTGTGTGAATGATTAAATAAGGTATAGTTATTAAAAATGCACTTTTATTTAGGTTGTTCTTGTCATTCACATTTTAGAGGATATTTTGTAGAATTAAATATCACCATAATGTAATTTTACTTGTTTTGACTCTAAAATATAACAGAAAAGTTTAAAGTGAACATTATTTTTTTATTATTTCATGGCCCCTGAACTAAAATGAGTTTGACACCACAGATGTGATCTATTCATGTGTATGGTGCAGGTGCAGGTGGGAGGAAGCTAGAGAACCCAAAGAGAACCCATGCAGACACAGACAGAACCTGCAAACTCAACACATAAACCTCCTCCTTTCTGGTGTGACTTTTCTGTGAGGGAACAGAGCCAACCACAGCACGACTGTGTTTCCTTCAATGAATGAATGAACGACAGAATTCTGTTTGTGATGAAAAACAAGCCCAAGACATTTAAAAGACACTAGTTTTTCATTTTGGGTTTGATTTTCTGAAAGCCAGACTGATGAGGTCTGTGACTGTCACTTCTGTGCCCAGGTGCTGATTTCACACTTTCACAAGTTACTTTTTGGTTCTTGCTCAATCTTAAAACAAAAACTCCCCACGCAGTTGCTGGAGGATAGTGTCATTTGGAAGCACCTGGAGCCGTGGGCACTTTCTGACACAAAAACAGAACAATCTCATCCACGAGCCAAGAAAGCAGTTGGGCTGTTATTATTCTGGGGCGATCTCTGTGTTCCACTTGTAATCTTATTCTACACTACTGTGAAAATAATTATGTGTGGGAGGGAAAAAGTTTTATCAGTACTGTTGCAACTCCCACTGGTGACAATAAAGGTCAAAGTTTGATGCATGTTGGTGACGCAGCAGTGTTATCAGCTCCTCAGAGAAGTAATGCATCACGTATTAATGACTTCAGAACCTTATATAGACCAGTGACAAATTAAAGGACGAAGCAACGTTCAGTGTCTTGTTCCTCCACATGCCTCAGGAAGGGCTTCAGTTGTCCTTGGCATTGATTTTTCCGTCCGTGAACCAGACAGGAGGGATGAACCGTGATGACAGAGGTGGAGGGGGCCTTAGTCTCCCATATTTAAAAAAATTATATATATATAAAAATATAAAAATAAATATAAAATAAAAATATTTCCAAATTCCACAATAAAATATCACTTGGTTTTTATGCCACCTACTTCCTGGTTGAGTCTGTGACGCTGCCACTGGTCATTAGAGCTGAGAAATTCAAAAGTGTTTTGATGCTAATTCAAGAGTGTCAGTATATCAGAGGTATTCACTGTAAGAGCAACAGTGTTAAAGCTGATGACAGGGATAACGTGCATTGCAGCAAGAGAAAAGAGGGTTTTATCTGTCATCTGTAGTAACCTATTAATGCTAAGATTATATTTTGCTTTTTTTTATTCAGAAAAGGTAGAGTGAACAAAAGAAAAAAGCTAAATGTAATTTTTGTGCAGAAGACAGAATGAACATCTTTAGCCTCATTAATGCTGAGCTTTAACTGTAGATCTAAGGATAATGTCCGTAAAATGGCACAAAACACAGTCAAATATAAATGCAAATTAGGATAAAGTTCCAATCCAACTTTATTCATAAAGCACTTTAAAACAACCACAGTGGACCAAAGTGCTGAACAGGAAAATAAATAAATAAAAAACAGAGTAAAATACAAGAATACATAAAAGCAATAAAATCTGTACAGTTAAAAACAACAACAAATTAGGAATAAGAGCAATAAAATTAATACCAACTAAAAGAACTGAGTAAGAATGATCCATTGAAAACGTCTCACATGGTTTCAAAAGCCAAGGAGAAAAACTGGGTTTTAAGAATGGATTTAAAATCAGACAGAGAACAGGCCTGTGATATGCAGAGGCAGGTCATTCCATGAAGTTGAGTAATAATGTAAATTCCAGTCATAACCTCAAGTTAAATGCATATTTTTACATTATTTATTTATAGACATCACAGTAGTTGTTTGGTTAGATGTCCCAGTCTGAATCATAGACATAGGAGTTAAAGCTGCATATTTAACACCAATTTTTCATCCAGTCTGTAAAACCTGGATGATAGTCTGAGTATTAACCATTTTTGTAATTATGCACCTGAATCACTTCCCTTATGATGAACAAGTTCGAACCGTATTCCATCAGAAAGATTCCATTTGTTTACAAACTAAAACCTAAACGAAACCATCACTTGGGTTTTTTTCAGGATCCTACGCAGCCACAGTAGAAAGAAACAATGAAACCATATCTGTGTTTGATGGTCAAACTGCAGCTGCGTGGAATCCTGAAAAGCCCTGAGTTTTTGAGCTTTTAGTTTGGTGGTTTTTTGGGTTTTTTTTTTTTTTTTTTTTTGTGTGTGTTTGTGATGGAATACACAATACAAAGTTGTTTACCTTAAGGCAAGTGATTGAGGTACATAATTACTGAAAGACTGATGGATTTGTGATACTTAGGCTATTAGGATTTAGGACTTAGGACTTTAGGATTTTGATGAAAAATTTGTGATGAACGTCATACACAGTTTTAGTATTAAAATTAATAAATTGTAATTGTATAATTATAATAATGGTTTTATGGGGGAAAGACTTCTTCTGTTCCTGTGTTGTGTAGACATGCTTATAGTTGTAAGGTTGTTGCTTATCTGGATGTTGTGCAGCTCATATTTTAAGTTTTTACCTCAAATTCTGAGGAAACCCAAAAACTCCCCCAATAAGAAGTTGATGGAACCCCAGGGTGTCAGCAGTTGGTTTTTGAACTGTTGTATTACAGCAAGAACTTTGTGTTTTGGCTGTCAGGTTTTGTAATCAGAAGTGACCATATTAAGACAAAAGGGTCATGGGTGAGCTAATGCTAGATGCTATGTTACTGACATTGTAAAACTGTCCACATTACTAGGCGTTTAACAGTCTTTATATATGGCTTATTAATTGAAAGTGCAGTTGAGCTGTTTGTAAAACAGTATGTTTCTCTCAATAAAGATAAGCCATGAAAGTATGATTTGACAACCAAGTGAGCTGTCAATCAAAGCTCAAAATAGTCAATGTGAAAGTCTACCAATAAAACAAAAATTTGAATAATGGAACAACAATTAAAAGAAAGACCAGACCGCTTAAAAAACAGTTCAAATAAAACAATTGAAAACCTGAATGACCCCATGACCCTGTAGCTCATTAGGTTAACAGGTCACTGACATAAGTGGGTTTGTTGTTGGTTCACCAACTGGGGTTCTAAAAACTGCTCCAATTACAGAAAGATGTATGCAAATATTAATACAACTGTGAATAAATATAAGTATGGATGTTTATAGATGCAATGACATCTTGTCTTCCATATGGTGCAGCTGTAATACTACAGTATGAATATACATTATATGAGTACTAGCAGGGCAGATCTATGGCACATTCTATGTTAGACTTTAAAAACTGCCGTACATCCATATGAATTCAACCTGACTTTTTCATACAGAGCTATTTCTGCTCTGTGCTCACTACTGTACATTTAACTCCAGGTTAATCACTCATCTGACCACATGTCCGGATGCCAACCCCCCCTCAAAGCCCTCACCGTGACCCAGCTGTACATATTTCCAGATCCCTGTATGGCCTGGCCTGTCACAGCCACCGTGTTCCGCTGATGGAGGTGCTGAGGGGGGTCGGTCAAGTGCATCTACATGCCTGTCTAAAATTAGCACTGGTAGTTTCCTGTGCCCTTTAATCCAGGGCTTTAAAGCCACGAAAGGCCAAGCCACAGACAGGAAGAATGGCCATGAGAGCCCCCCTGGACGTCCACAGGCAGAGCATACTGCAGGCTGAAGCTGTCAGTCACAGTCCTGCCGTGACTTCACAGCACCGGATTTAAGAAGAACAGCTTCCCCGGCTTGGCTAAAGTTGGATTTAGGTTTGATGGATGATATCCGGGTGACTGAACAGACCTGTTGGGTCACCTGCAGCAGCCATTGGTCCAAATCTGTCATAGCGTCCTTGAGCAAGGCATTGAATTTCATTCTGCACCAGCAGGCAAAGCTCATGTGTTTTTACCACATGAATATCACATTTCATTTGGAGGAGAGGTGCTTTAACTGTGGACGTCTGGTCAACTGTGTCATTTCCAACACGTTCTAATGTAACAAGTACCACAGACTCACAGTCTCCACTTGGATTTTGGACCATGGTTTTGATACTAAAAGTTGCATTTTGTCTCTTTGGAGCCAGAAGTGAACATATTTGGACAAATAGGCAGAACCGTGAGATCATTAGTGATGATACTTAAGCTGATACTGAATACAACACAATAAAATGTTAATAATAGTTTGACTGACAAAAGTACATGTATAGACAAAATATGGAGGCACACAACACCATAGCTTCAGAAATGTCCATATATAGGCTTCAACAATGTCCATACTAAGATGAAGTTGGCCTTAGGAACAAAATCAATCCAGTTACACTGAGATGTTGGTGGTTGTGGAGCAGGCACATGTTAAATAATAATAAACAAAGAATTTAACTTTGGCTTAAAGCAGGATATGTCTACTAACAACACCTAGTGGTTATTAAATCTAAACATCTAAAATATACATATATCTTAAGGTCCAAAAACAGAAACCTAATCACTGTTACTTCCATTTCATTAATTTAGTCATCTGAACTTCCTCATGGCTAATTAAAAAAAAAAAAAAGTGTTCATATCATCCATATCTAATCTGATCCTTCATTGTTTTTTTTTTTCTCAATTGTTTCTGTAATTTGGTTAATAAATAGCAAGCCTGGCCATAAAAATCCACATTAACACACAATAGCTATAGCGTTGTATCAGATTTACTTCTGTCCATAGGTGCATGATATTTGTCACTGTCATTGTTTGTAATATTATGAATGGAGTTCATATCTGGACTCAAACACCTGTGAAGGCCAAGTCATATGTGAAAATGATGCCCTATGTTCTCTGAATTATTCTTTCACAATCTGATCCTGGATAAATGTTGGTATCGTCATGTTGGAATATGTCTATGTCATCAGAGGCGTTTTTCAGACCTGACTGTTCAGTTCAGGACGTCACATGTACTCAATGTATGGACTCCAGTAACCCAGATCAGAACACTTCTCCTGCAGGCTTGCACTGTAGCCACTAGGCATGATGGGTAATCACTTCATCCACCTCTCTTCTCACCTTGATGCACCCATCACTCTGGAACAGGATCGATCTGGACTCAACACAATCCAGCCTTCATGCTCTTTAACGCTCAGAGCCTTGTTTCCCTGATTATCCTCACTGATAAAGGGTTTTCTTACACATCTGTTTGGTTCTCTTTAGTCTTTTTATCATTTGATTTCACTACATATTTATGAGATATTACGAGGTCTTCACTCAATTCCAGATTTCTTCTCATCACATTTCTTCCTGAAGTTGATGACTGACCACAGTGTTTCCATATTTGAATAATACATGATGGTTTTTGACCCAATCCCAGTAATTCCAGTTTCCCTGTAGTTGCTTACCACAGACTAATTTGACCCTTCTGAAACACAGTTACATCTTTTCCATGTCCTCTGATATATTTTGCAGCTGAAAGTGTATTGATCACTGTTGTAATTATCCAAAATGAAGGATCTTACCTGTTTACTTACTGAGGCAAGATTGTGTCTTAAATATAATAATGAACCCGATGGCTCAAACCAAAGGAGCATCAACAGTTAACAGGTTTCTAAACTAAGTGATGTGTGCTGCTTTTGTCTTTGCACATTAATCTTGTGATGGGTGTTATTTGGGGGTCCTCCTGTTCTCCCTTCAGGACATCCAGCAGTCCCTGGAACTGAAAAACTCTGTTGGTTTTGCAAACGGCTAAATCAGTGAAGACAATAATTCCCTGTAAATGATCCCAGAGACATTTGCCAGTGTATTAACTGATGTGAGTGCGTCCAATGACAACACTGTTGTACAGTAAATAACTGCAGATATAATGAACAAACCAGAAAAGCACTCAGAGGACAAACCTCTGCCATGCAGCACAGTTCAGGTCACACATTTAAAGTGACACTTCGGAATTTTGGACATTGGGCCTCATTTCCGAGTCAGCCCGAGTGTAGGAAATGTGTAGAGAAAATTTTTTTTTATTCCACGCAGTCTTGGTAAAATCAGAGCTGACTGATGCTAAAGTTGCGAAAGTGAACATAGTTCAGCTAGCCAAGCACTAAAACAGCCATACCCAGTGAAAACAAACAGCTAAAGCAGATCAGTTATTGTGCCAGGCTGTCCATGGAAATATCTATAAACACAAAAATAAAACTGATTAAATTTTAAAAACCTCAATCAGTGACTGACAGCAAACATTTTCCATGAGTCTTTGTACTTGCACCATTGAGGCTGTAGGAGTTGAGACATTTTTAAATCATTACCCAGGAAACGGAAAATATCTTCTGAACTTCCAAGTGGGCAAAGGTGGCACCGACTAAAATGTGGAATTCTTTTTCATAAATCATTTGCATCAGGACACAAGCATGACAGGTTTAACCCTTTTAGCCTTAGATTTAGCTCCGTTAATGATTCACTGGCTTTAATCAGCTCCTGTCGTTACTTCTAGAAGACAGTACCACTTATTCTGATCTGTCATGGATGGTGTTAGGTTTCATCCCTGACATGGGATCATTTATGGAAAGAGCCTAATTTGGAAATGAAAAAAAAAAAAAGACATTTTGCTTGATTTGTGCTGTTCATGCTTTTATTGGTTACTTTTGGCTGCAGCATAAATAAAACCTGAATGATTTATGAGCAGACTATATGACACTGAGAAACAGGAAGTACTGCAGTTTAGTACTGCAGTAAAAGTACCAATACCCTGCAAAATATTTACTCCAGTAAAAGTAGAAGTACTACATGAATAATCTTC
>JAPSES010016191.1:0-13711 GCA_029822895.1 Maxillicosta whitleyi
ATTGTTCATTTTATGATTTATGCCTTTTTTGTTTATTTTGTTTTATGTCTTTTTTTATTGCGTGTTGTTTTTATTTTATTTTTCACATTACTATCATTTTTATTCATTTTATTTATTATCTAAGTGTGTCCATCCATGGTCATTTATCAAACTCCATGGGTTTTACTGGTGAATCAGTGTTGTAGAAGAGGACGGTGTTTCCATGGTAACTACGGAGCCTCTGAACGTCTAAATGGGTCATAGTATCTGATGAGCACGACTTGATGACAAACTGCATTTTACATGAATTATTTACACGTATTGATACGATTAATGACTCAACAGTGATTAAACCTTTTAGATCAGCTTTGGGCCTTTGTGGGTTAATTAACATAAATGATCATTGATAGGAGCTGATATCTACTGTCCAGGATCCACGATGCTGTCATGTCTTCGCTGACTTCCTAATAATTAAGAGGTTTCACTGTAGTTTCATTTATCATGTTGTGCATTAACGTGGTTTACAGGCAGCGTTCATTGGTCACAGAGGTTTTCTAATGGCTTGTTTCTGTTCCACATGCCGTTAACTGAATACAATATATAGACATTATAGACAGTTAAAACATATACAGTTAAAATAGACAGAGGCTGTTGAGGTGTTTGAGGGTTTTTCCTTTCAATTACACTGAACAGTGATGTGTTTTATTTTATTTACGCCCCTGATCTGAGACATGGGCAATCTTAAATTTGTATTTTGTAATGAAAAAACTCATCTTATCCTCCTGACAACCAGCAAAAGTGAGTTGGGGGTTTTTTTGCATTAAACAACTGTCTTGATCAGAAATATATATTTTTTAAATTATTTTTATTTGTTTATTTATATTTTTTTGCAGTGGACAGGATTTTTAAAGTAAAACCCTGAAACCTTTGTCTCCTATCAACTTCAAATGCTAATAGATTTGTGAAAACTTCTGATTTCTTTTCCTAAAAAAAAATTCAAAAGAAACAGATCAATCACATAATTTAAATTTAGGTTACAGTATCATTGTATGTTTCTTATAAATACACCATCCTTACATAATTATATATATATATATATATATTAAATGTCCAGTTTGTTTTATCTAGTGGTTAATATACTGTCTGTGTAATTTTTCTGTCATCCTTTCAAATGTCAAAAATAAAAATGAACAATAAACTAAATAAAAAATATCTCAATTATATGACAAAAATATATCAGGCAGTTAAAAGCTATCAAATGTGATTGATCTAAATTAAACCTTTTATCACCCTTACTCTTGGTAATTAGATCTTAAATCTGATAAATCTTAAAAATCCCACAGACACAATAAATGATAAGTGTATATTTTCTTTGTAAGTCTTTGTACAAAGTTATTCGAAAATGTAATTTGTAACAAGATAAGATAAGGTACAGTTTATTAATCCCACCATGGGGAAATTCCGCAGTTGATAGCAGGAAATACAAAAATAAAAGTGCAGGAAAGTCCTTACATGTGCAGCGAGGAAGAATATCCTGTTGTAATGGATCAGTGATAAAGAACCTACTGAAAAAAAGGGTGATATGTGATCTAGTACCACTGGAATACTGGACATGTGTCATACATTCAAAATCAAATCAATTTTCTTAAGGTTTGGGAATCTTATTTGAGATTTCTAGACACCAGTATTTCTGACATTATGTTACAGGGATTTTTTATTTTTTTTATTTTTAAGATAATAAGAGAAAACTTAATACTGTGTATTTAAACTGTGTGAATATGTCTGATTCTGTTAAGGATTATTGTGTGTAACTAAGACAGTTTCAGTTTTTGTGTATTTTGTTGTTGTTTTGTTTTGTATGTTTACAGATGGGTGCTAAAGTCATCATCATCAGTCATCAAAAATCATATATTTGTATTGTTAAAGAAATGAAAACCAATAAACACATTAAATAATAAATAACTAAAAGTACAGGAAAGACAGAAAAGAGAATATATATACTTATGATAGATAATATAAAAAGAAAAACATCTTTATATACATTATAATTTAAATATTATATACATACTTACAATGCATTTGCACATGCACACGGTGTGATGGGGGGGGGGGGGGGGTACAATTAACTGTTATATAGGAATGAAAGGTCTGACATTTGACAAAACGTACAACAATTGAAAACAATTGTCATAGTTCAGACTGTTTTTGGATAAATACACATGCTGCTAATATCCTGTCTTGTCCCTCCTGTTCACTTTGTTTCGCCTCCTTCAAGTTGACTTTAATAAAAACAAACGCTCTGCTTGGATGTTTAACCAGTGTCGTTGAGTTCAGTTTATTTAAGACTATGGATTTTTTGTTGTTGTTTGTTTTTCAGAATTAATGCAAACGGTGTTCAACAAGCCCCTCAATTACATGAAAAACTGGCTACTATAGACGGACAGTTTCATGAACAGCACGGTACAGTGGTTTACTGTCACCAAAGTTCAACATCTCTAATAGTAAACTTATTTTTACACAAAGCAGATCTCTACTGTACTCCAGTCCTCCTCAAAAATGGTCCGGATCCAGATTCTAGACTAAAGGGAGATCAGGGCACTTGAACTCTGTTCACATTGACTTACAGCTTAATTCAAATTTACTGGTTAGATTTTATTTTTGCTTGTGTTGTCTTGTTTTGTACACATTACTTTTACAAAGGAGATTTAGTGACAACCCCCCCCCCCCATGAATACCAGTATTTTTTTGAGGGAAAAAAAGAGTAAAAAGTTGCATTTTTATGAGATAATTTTCAGATGAACCATGTTACAACTTGATTTATCCAATATTATTTTTGTTCTTGAAATATGGCTAAATTCTCAAGATGTATTGTTTTAATCTTCAATTCGGTCCTGATTCCTCTTTGTGAAGTACCTGGTTCCAGAGTGAACAAGTCATGGTTACGTTCCATCTGTAAATGTACTAATACACACTGAAAATGCTTCAGTAGAAATAAAGGCTATGGATTCCAAAGTATGCTTCTAAGTAAAAATATGTAAGAGTTATGAAGTGGTTATGGACTGACGCTTTGTGTGTGTGTGTGTGTTACATTTTACTGTTGTAAATGTTCAAGGCTCAGTTTATATTTAAGTTCAGGACCTCTACTGATTTAGAATTATATATGAGGATAACTGGACTGGTCAGATATGACCAAAAGTTCAGATCAGGGCAACTGAAGAGTCGGAAGGACTTTTTTTTTTTTGGTCAGAAATGAAACCAGTTATTACTCTGACAAATTCGCCCATATGTTGCATTACAATGTCTATCAACATGATCTATTTCACTGCGATCCAGAAGATGAACAAGTAAATGCAAAAATTAATGAATGAAATGAAAATTGTACATTGTGCTTTTATTTTATATAAGGTGAACAACAGAAGCATGCTTTAAGTACACTATTATACTGACTTTTTTTTAGTGCATACATACCTGCAGGACAAACAAATTTTGATAAAATATGGTATAGAAATTAAGAAACAGTCTATATTTATTATTTCATTAGTGATCAATTATTTTTTTAAATGGATAAATCTAATTTTACAAATTGATCTTCACGTTAAATAAAATAAATGTACATTTTAGTTTCTCATCAAGTGTTAATAATACTGCTATTATATATACAATAGACGATTATTATTTTATTGCAAAAGATTTATGTGCCTTCTATTTGTATTTTAACATTGTGTATTTTCTGTTTTTATATAGCTTTTATGAATAGATTTATACAAATATTATCAAATAAAATACTATCATTAACTTAATAGACATTGATGACCATAAATATGATAACTACTTTAAATTCGCTGTCCTTTTAATGTTGGTGCAATTGCATTCGCAGCCTTAGTAAACTACATTTCCCATGAGGCTTTGTCAGAGTGCCAGTGTCTTTCGGGGATCTAACCGCCCACTTTCATGGATTACGGCCGCTCAGTCCTGATTGACGGGAGACTTATCGAATCAGCGGCAGTGGAAAAACAAGCAGCCAACCGTGTGCGATGGGGGGCAGGGCCATAGTGGAGGGGGCAGGACGGGAGGTATCATGGAGGATCAGTCGACAAACTGTGGCCGTCAGAGGAAAGCAGCTCCGGCTCTGATCCGCGGGAGTTTCTCAACAGTTTACCGCCGCTTTGTGACCACACCACGGGAAAAATCTCAACATGGACATGAAAAAGAGGATCACTTTGGAGCTGCGGAACAGGAACCCGGCGGAGGTGAGTAGTTTCTTCTTTTTTTAAAATTTTTGCTAACATTTAAATTCAAAAAAGAAGCCCGGGAGGTGATGTGCGACCCGAAGCCTGGGTGCTTTTCCACCGCCAACAGAAGCGCTCCTAAGAGCAACTTTTGGTCCGTCCAGCGGCTGTAAAATCGACTATAAGTGTGTAATAACAAACGGCAGGATGGGAGCACCGATCCTGGGGACATGTGAAAGCATCTCAGCGGCTCCGTTCCTCCGTACGTCCACCCGCCCCCTCCTCCTCCTCCCCGCCCGGTGAAATCCCTTATCTCCGGCGGCTCCGCGGACGCAAATTTCATCTTAAAATGTTAAAAATTGCATTTAGTGTGCGTTTGGAACCGTAACAAAACCCCGGGGCTCATATAAAGCAGCATTTGTGCCCGGCTCATCCGTGCGTCATTCATCTGAAAACACCTTCACGGACTGACGACCTGCGAGTTTAACTTTTAATCAGTCACCGGCCGCCCGGAGGAAACCGCGTTAAACGGTCAACTCGACGAAAAATAGCTTATAATTCAGCAGAAATCGGCGTCAGTTGGTCTGTACCGACAGTGGCCGTTTATCTCGGCGTAACGGGGCTGTTTTCGGAGTCACCGCGGGCTTTTGCTCCTGAAAACACTGCGTGTCAACCTGAACAACAACAACGACGGAGCTCCGCGTTCAGAGAGCGGACATTTTAAGTCGCTAACAGCGGCAACTTCGACGCGATTACCCCCTCTGCAGTTATTTTATCAAACTCTAAGTCGGTAGACGGGCGTGGGAGTTGGGTTTACCGTCTTTTGGGGTGCTTTGGGGGGTATTTTTGGTTGCTCTATGGCGGACGCGCGGAGGTCGGTCACAGACATTTTGAGCTCGCTCTCGACGGTTAGTAACGCGTTACTGATTTAGCGCCGATACAGAAATCCGATTAACCGCCGTGTTAGTGGAGATTTAAGTCGGTGAGAGCGAATATTTCTTTGTTAAAACGACTAAATCGAAGTCCCGTAGCTGATTGGAGGTCACAGGGATGAGATAACCGTCTAACCGGAGGAGTTGTGTTGAGATAAAGCCTCCGTACAGACTCAAAATGGCGTTACTCCGCCTGTAATAGTAACTGACTCTGCTCTACGGTAATATGAACAGGATATATCCGGCTGAATACGGCTCCTCGGTGGGTTATTTACACGGATAAAGCCGCTGTAATGAAACGGTTAATGCGAAACACCGGGAACGCACCGGGCGGCCTGGTTTCCACCGTTTTTTTTTAAAAAATTCAGATTTCGTCGTCCTTCCATAAAGAGAGTCAGAGCTACGTGTGTGATTAAGTTATATAACCGGACTGTCGACCGACTAGCTCCGGTTAAAGAACACACAGACACGCACACGGACACACACTGCACACTTAATTCAGTTGTACTGGGCATTACAAACAGCAGACTAGTTGCTGGTGTCATGTTTTATGAATTGGGGGATGCCAGCAGATGGTGGGTGTACAGCTCAGACCCACATACACACTGTGCTTGTAGATTATAGTAGGTTAACCCCCTCCTGATGCTGTTGTTGGTGTTCATTCATGCTGTCGCCCTGCAGCCTGTCAGCTGTCTGTCTGGACTATTAATATAGATCTGTATGGTTTCACTCAGTTTATTAATAAGAGTCTGCTCTTACTTGAATATATTGTATACAGTCAGATACTACAGCTTTACACATACTTAATGTCTATACTTGTGTAGAGTTTTCATCTGTACTTTATTATTCTGGCAACTTGTTCCTCTACACCCTACATTTGATACAAATATATGTACTTTCTGCAGTTAACATTTCCAAAAGTTGACTTTTGTTGCATTTGGTGAGAAATTCAGTATAAATAGATGAAATAATAGGATGTTACAAGACAATAATTATGTAGAGCGGAACCTCAAGGAAGAAGTAACAACAAAAACAAAATCATAAGATGAAAACAATGCAAATGAACATTACAATATGAAAATGTTGTAAAAGGAAAATCAAAATTAAATGATGTTGAACAGTGCATAAGGTGAAGGCAATGTGAGAATCATAGTAAGAAAAGCAATGTAAAAGATGCAGCAAGATGAAAATAACATGAATGAATGTTACAATAAGAAAATGGACAGGGGATAATGATGTGTGATAAAAAATTGTTGTGAATGGCGGGACAACATGAAAATGATTTTTAATGTTGAACAAGGCCATGTGCGAAACTTATATATATATATATATGTGTGTGTGTGTGTGTATATATATATATATATATAAATGTGGTGAACTAATGGTGCAAAATGAAAATATCGTAGGACTCAAAAAGGCAAAAATGTCATAAATGAGCTAAGAAGATGAAAAAGTCCGAAAAGATGTGACAAGAAGATGTTGGAAAAGATACAGCAAGACATGAATGCAAAAAATGTGTGGTGAAGACATGAATGTAAATCAAATGAAAGTGCTGTAAAAGACACAACCCAATGAAAATGTTTTGCAAAAGACAGATAAAAACTACAATAATGCTAACGTGGTACCTTTTTGAGATGAAAAATGACACAACATTGTGCCATATGGCAAAAAATGTGAAAGATGAAACAAGACAAAGATGGTGTGATGAGATAAAAATCAGTTGGTGCAACATGGTGAAAACATGAAGTGTGTATCAACACCATAAATACTGTTAAAGACTCACTGACACTGGTTATGGTTGGTTTATCTGGTTGTAGATTAATAGTTTAAACCCCTCCTGATGCTTTTGTTCATTCATTCATCTATGTTTGTTCTATAAATATAGATCTGAAAGGTTTCGCGCAGTGTATTAATGACACACTGCTTTTACATTGATGGACATTATATAATAAAAAGCTTCTTATACCAACGTGTATATATGCTTTAAGAAGCATTTTCATGGCAAACTGTCATCAGGCTGTATGGTTTGAATGAATGAATGTTTTATTTCACATAAAGGGCGCAATACAATCACCAAGAAAGGCAAATGCCCAAAGCAAATTAAACACACCAAAAAAGTAATTGATGCTATTTTATTGAAAAAATACATAATATAATTATACTTTCATATAAAGAAGTGAAATTAAATTTTGAAGGATCCCTTTGAGACCAGACGTTTAATTCTTCACATTTTTTAATGTAAATATAATTAGAGTGTTGTTAACTTGGATGAAAAATGTATTAAAATGACATTTTCAGCCAGTTTAACAAACTGAGTATGTTGACATTAGTGTTTGAACATAATCTGCAGTTTTATTATATAGGGTAACATAGAAGGAAATTAAGTTTTTAAAAACAGAAGCAAATAGTATAAATATTAATAATACTATGTAAGTATAAATGACGTTTAGGATGAAACAGTAATTGAACAAATGCATGGTCATCACTACAGTGGAGTGTTATTGGCTAATGTACTTGTCAATCAATGTGAGGCCCTCCCATTCCTTTCATTACTGTCGGCCTCATCATAGCAGCATCTGGTGGACAGTAGAGGAACTGCAGGTCAGCATCAACAGAACGACACAAAATGAGTCAATAAGCAACAAGACATCTGAAAGTGTGAGATAAGAATGATTTAATTACAAAGAAGATTTTTAGTAAGTCTAATGAGATCAGGACTTTTATTTTTTTCTAAAGCTAATTTCAGGGAAATGGCTACAGTATAAAGAGTACACAAATATGAGTAAATCTGAGTTTAGAAATCAGTTTTCATTATGTTGAAATCAATCACCTGTTAGACATGTTTTTTTTTTTTTTCTTAGAATTTTTCCTTTTTATCCATTTGATCTTAACACAACTTTCCCTGTTTTTTGTATAGTAGGGCCTACTTATTATCGCTGTTTATTGTAGTGTGTAAGGGATCTGTGGAAAGGACTTCACCTGACAAAGCATTATTACAATATTTAGGTGTGTTGGTATTTTTGAATACTCTTATAGGTCAAGTAATTAACAGTTTTATTCCATAAGTAAACTACACAAGATAATTTATGCTGAAAATCAACACTCTTAAACAATCTAATAAGGAAAGGTGAATTCTGAAGTATTAACGCTGGTCTATGTAATAAATCTAAATCTGTATAATATCTTAGTTAAACAACACAAATACATATTTGAAGAGTTCTGATGTCAGAGATATTCGGTGTGTGAAATTTATGCAAATAATTCCAAGTTATGATGACTAGAAATGACTGTTGTGTTCTAGTCTATTACTCATTAATCTCTCCTCTGTGTTTGTGTTATTAGTCAGTAGGGATGATATATGATGTAAAAATACCTGATAGTGACATGGTGTTAATTCACATGTTACGAATTGTAAGCCAGTTCATTCATTTTTGCGTTTCTGACCTGACGTCTCTCAGATTGCAGAGCTGGTGGTGGATAACTCTCGCTCCGCTGACGGTGAGGTCGAAGGTCTGACGGATGAGTTCACCGGTCTGGAGGTTCTCAGTATGGTCAATGTGGGCCTCAGCTCTTTGGCCAAGTTGCCCTCGCTGCCCAAACTACGCAAGGTAACGCAAACACTTACATTTACCTCAGATTCATGTGTAAAACTAGAGTTTAAATGTGATGAAAATATTCTCCCTACGCATAACAATGTGCAATATGATCATGTAGAAATATTATATCCTTCTTGTTTGGGACTGACAAGCCTGATATAGATGAGAAAACATAACTTTGACTAATTTTTCTACATTTATTTATAATATTTTGTGTCGCAAAAGTTCAAAATAACAGACTAGTCTGAGTATGTACATGCTGGCCTTCGCTCTAATTATTTTATGGAAACCATTCACTGAATTTACATAAAATGTGGGATATTGTGATGTGTGTCACAGGGTTCACATGAAGTCCTAAAAAGTATTAAGTCTTGAATTTCCAAACCTGCATTTAATACCTTTTTTTTTTTTTTAAAGCAGTACATTTTATATAGTAGGTCTCACTTTATGTTGCCATAACCTTTTTGGCTATATTGTGTTTAAACGTGTCTGTTAAAGGTCCAAGCTTCAAACAGTGACGTTAGTTGACTCTGTTCCACTCCTTCCCACCTGACAAGTTATGCTGAAATTAGGAACCAATTATCACAATTGTTGCATCCCCTGGTGAGAAATGAGTCAGAACAGTGGGAATCAAGGTGTTAGAGTAAATCAATATATTTTCCTTAATTGTAGGAGTTGCTTATTTATGCCAGTGTGGCTTTGAAATGAGCTTTAAATTCTATTCTAAGTAGTCTTCAAAAGTCTTAAATTTAAGTTGTTGTAACCCTGATGTCATTATCTTTATATGAAACAACTGATATGATTAGAATTTGGTCTCATACACAGACCTACAACCTTGTAAACAGCTGAACTGCAACCTTTTTCTAAATGACAAAGATGCTGAGAAACGGTTGCAGTGCACATTAAGAGAAAACATGCTGAGTTTGAGGCTCTTCCGGTAACATTTACAAGTGATTTGAAGGTCAATGTATAAAGACCTTAATAAGGACTGAGTGGCATTATAAACAGTCTTGTTAAATATTCACCTTTAAAGAGTCTGATCTAGTTAATGAGACGTTCAACAAGTAGAACCTTTCACTTAAAATGTTGTTTCACTGTATTTTATGTGTTTTATGGATCTTGAGTCTCGTGAATTGTCACATATTCTAATTTCATCTTGGTTTTATCACATGAAGTGAGTTTTATTCTCTATTTTACGTGATTATTTAAGACATTTTCTCTTCATGTTCATTCTGTATTTGTTTTATGTACATGCCAATTCTTCAGCTGCTTTTCTTATATGAACATTTCTACACACATAACAACTTTTAAGGACATTAATATTAATATTGACTTCTGTTGTCTCTTCGCAGCTGGAGCTGAGTGATAATAACCTGTCTGGTTCTCTGGAGACATTGTCTGAGAAGTGTCCAAACCTGACCTACTTGAACCTGAGTGGGAACAAGATCAAAGAGCTGAGCAACGTGGAGGCTCTGGTCAGAAGAAATCTCACACCAGCACATGCTCTTAACCCTGGTCCGTTCAGGGTGGGTTTCCGTCCGCTGACCTGTCCTGTCTTGTCCTGTGCTGCAGGTGAACCTGAAGAGTTTGCAGAGTCTGGACCTGTTCAACTGTGAGATCACGTCTCTGGAGGACTACAGGGAGAGCGTGTTCGAGCTGCTCCCTCAGGTCACTTATCTGGACGGCTTCGACCAAGAGGACAACGAGGCGCCGGACTCAGAGGCCGACGACGAAGGTCAGACCGAGAGGAAGACGAGCCGCTGTGTTCTGATGTTATTAGTTTGATCTGATGTCATGAGTGCACAAGTAATTTTATTGTAGTTTTTTAGGTGAGTTTTCCTTTAGTTTCAGAGTGAGTTTCTCTGGTATTATGAGGCAATGTTTGATTTTATAGAAGCTTCAAGACATGAAATCAGGGACATGATTTCCAAGGTTTCATGTTATGAAGATGACTCATTCAACACGAATCAGTAACTGGAGGAAGAACAAAACCACTCTGATTTGTTTCGTTTTTGTAATTTAATCCTCATTTTACGTATAATTTACTGTCGTATTCATGTTTTCTAGATGAGGACGGTGAAGAGGGGGCGGGGCCAACCGGTGACTATGATGATGAGGATGATGAAGAGGACGAGGACGACGGCTCAGAGGGAGGAGAGGTGGGGCTCGGCTTCCAGGTGGGCAGCACAGGTGTCACCTGCAGGTCACATCAGCTGTATCCATTTACACTCTGGACCGTTATATTTCCCTTTCTTTTTAGTTCAATTAAACAGAAATGGTCAATCTGATCAGGATACATTATAACTTTTTATTTCTTATTCTTCTGTGGAACGGCGTTGTCATTTATATATGAAATATAATAAATATTATATACACATATTTACAGATTTTTAAATCAGAGTATATTTTGGTCTAAATTAAAAAAAAAATAGCAAACACTTTAATAAGAGTCATTGTGATAAAAGTATTTATACATAATCTGTGTTGGTAGAGCAGTATGTGGTGTCTGTAGTTTTGTGGAACACATCACCAGGGTTTTCCTTCAGTTTTCAGATGCCTTTAACAGTGTGTCTGTTCTCACTTTCATTTCAAAATGTACAATGCTTAGAACAGTGTTTTTTTCGTCAGCTTAACCGTAGCTACCAGGCGTCATTAGTTTAGTGGAGGTGTCATTATATAACTTTATGTAATTTGGGTTACGTTAGTTTGCCTCCCGTTCTGCTTATATCGACATTGACATGAATGACCTCTGACTGATCAAAATTAATTTGGTTTTAAACTACGTCTTCATAAATCTGATCATTTCTAACTGTGATTCAGATCTGTGCTGTGTTTAAGTACTGGTGGGAAAACTGGGACATCTGGCCTTTCAGTGGCTTCATGTGCAAAGTGAAAAAGTAATTTACTCTGTATTTACCCACAAATGATTTCACAAGTCAAATTGGCAGCGATAGATCATGTATCCTGACAGTTTTCTGACATTTCTATTTCAGACCAAACCACCTCCATTATTTACTTATTATTTTCTTTATTTCCTCAGTTTCATTAAATCTGTGGGAAAACTCTGGTCATAGTAAAGTATTCACCTGTCGACCTGATGCTCAGTGAAGCCTTTTATTTTGTTTGTTTGTCTTTTCTCTTAGGAGGAGGAGGATGAGGAAGACTATGGTGAGGAGGAAGAGGAAGGTAAGTGAGGTTGTCATTGGTCAGAGTCCTGTCTGTCAGATGAGCTCACCCTCTGATTGGCTCTCTCTCTCTCTCTCTCTCTCTCTGTGTGTGTCCACAGAGGAGCAGGCGGGCATTCAGGGACAGAAGAGGAAGAGAGACGTGGATGACGAGGGTGAGGAAGATGAGGACGACGAAGACGACTAGTTCAGCAGCCGACCGCCTGCGTGTCGTCCTGTCCTGTTTCCTGTCTGTCCAACCTCAGCCAGACAACAACAAACAAACAAACAAACAAACAGGGACAAACAATCCAACACCAACAGGAACAGTGTGATGTGTTTTTAATAGAATATCACGTCTGTATTTTAGAGAATATTTAAGAAGATTTTATCAGAAGCTGATCCAGGATCAGGTCTTTGTCTCCTCCTGAAACCCAACTTCCTGCCAGCAGTGATGTCACTTCCTTCCGGACACAGTCAGCTGTTTGGACTCATCCTCCTGTGATGATGAAGATGATGCTTTAATAACATCTAGGCCTAAGGCTTTGTTGCACAATGCCAGGTTGAACATTTCTGCAGTTTCGAGGTTTTAACACCGTTCGGATTTTCATTAATCTCAACCATATTTAGTGATCTCGTAAATGTCGGAAAAGAACGATAAAATGTGTCATAGCCTAATGCGGTGAAAGTAAAAGGCAAATTTTTAGGTCTGAGTTGCTGATGCATTCCTGTACATGTAGCTGGAAGTTTGAGTTCCCGTTTAGTTTTACACGTTTGGATCATGGCTGTAATGTTCATTAATGTCAGCAGTGATATTTAATGTCAGTAAAGAGCAATAAAATGTCTCACCTCGATGTGACGAACAAAAGCAATGAATTATAACATTAATCAGCTGCGGTCTTAGACACCCTTCAGACTCCATTTAAAGATGTTTTTGTTGTTGCTGAGGCGTTCATGAACCTCACGGTTTTCTAAAACAGCTTCAGAACATCAGAGCATCAAAACCGAAAAGCTACCTGAATATAAATATAATCGTCCTCGCTAAACTACGTGTCTGGAATGTTATGTAACATTAGTTCGCGGTAGATAATGACACCGTTCGTGTCCATCACCATCATTTAATGTTCTCTTTAATGCCACAAAGTGTCAGTCAGATGCCTCACAACATGGCGCGATGAACTAACACAGATGAGTTGTATCAGACGTGGAAAAGATGCTGCAAAAAGTCCACCGAAGTCCTGAACGCTGTAGATCCGTCTTTCTGGAACATCAAAAGCGTCGTCCTACAATGTTTTTCCAGTTTTGTCAGACACCTGAAAGTCCACGGAGCTTCAGAACATCTTTACATCTAAAGTGGAAATTTTAAAGTTCACTAAAATGACATGACAAAACCTAAACATTTATATCAAGGATGACGAAGTAGCCAGAAAACCGCGTTTGTAAATGCAGTAAATCAATAATCCATTCATGAACTCTTCCGTTAGAAAACTGCAAAAATGTATGTGAAGCTTCAGAACATTTGAGCATCAAAACTGGAAGAAAAGGAGCTAAATCTACCCGGATATAAGCATCATCATCATCATCATCATCATCTCTTATCATCATCATCAGCTGATCTCAGGAGCTGCATCAGTCCTTTTTAGTCTCCTTCAGTCCTCTTCTGTCCCCTTCTGTCCTTGTCCCTCTGTAGTTCTGTCTCCTGATGAACCTCTGTGTGTTTCAGCCAATCAGAGACGCCGGCTGACATCACATGTGGCCCTCAGGTGTGGTCACGTCAGGTGATAAGACCTGCTGCAGCTCGTATTCCCGGT
>JAPSES010016258.1:0-13708 GCA_029822895.1 Maxillicosta whitleyi
TATCTGCAAGTGCTATATGCTATGTTTATGTCCTCTATTGTAAGTCGCTTTGGATAAAAGTGTCTGCTAAATGTAATATAATGAATTGAAATGAACTGATCTCGACACTGAATTGAATCAAAAATCACCCTATAAATCCACTGTGTGACTATATTTTCATTTATAAATCTTATCATATTGTTTTTCCTCACAGATAAATAACCTGTGGACGTCTTTGAAGCCTTCGGTTCAAGCCTCATTACAGATCCATTGGCCCAAATCAGATAAAAATGGAAAATGGCTTCTGTACTTGGTGAAAATAACGGCGAAAGAAGGAACGCAGGACATCCGCTGTTCTCCTGAGTCTGAGATCAACCCCCTCAAAAACATTAAGGTAATGTTACTGAACCGATTCTTCCATGTTCCACAGTTAAAATCAATAAACACGTGTGTAAATGAGATGCTGTGTGCTTCCAGGAGTCTTCTGCATCCAGGACAAAACGAGAAATCGGAGAAAGAAAAGCTGTTATAAAAGTGTCAGAACAGAGAAAGAAAGTTTTGGTGAGATCTGTGTTGAGTGCATGCATGTCTTGTGAGAAAAGTTGGGTTGGTTTTGTGTAAAAAACACTTGTTTCTTCCTTTTTAGTCTTGTGAGAATGAGCTGAAATGTGTGGTGCTGAAGTGCCCCCTGCAGGGACTGGACGGTACTACAGTAGAGCTCAGATCTCGGCTGTGGAACTCCACTTTTCTTGAGGTAACACATTGAATTTATCAACAATGAACATGTAAAACAGGGATTTCAAACCCATTTTAGTTCAGGGGCCACATACACATACAGCCCAATGTGATCTCAACAGGGTGGACGTGTACAATAATAACCTATAAATAATAATCCAACATTTTCTCTTTGCTTTAGTGTGAAAAAAGTCAAATTACAGCATGAAAATTGAAATAACCACTTAAAACCTAAAAGAAAAATAAGTGTAGTTTCAACAATATTATGTTTCAGCTTATTATTAATACAACTTACAGACAAATACACAAAATGTTTAATAATAAACGTTACGTCGTTAAAATTGTACTTTCCCCCCCCCCCAGATATTACAGGTTGTTCATATTTGTTCAGGTTATTCACATTTTATTCTGAAAGGATAGTTTGTACATATTTTCATAATGTAATTTACATTTTTTCACATTAAATAAAGCAGAAAATTTGGAGTATTTGGATGATTATGTATATTATTTTACTTATTTTATCACATTGGACTAAACTAAAATGAGTTTGACATCCTTGACGTTCACAAATTCATCCCGTACGTCGCCTGTTTGAGGATGTGTCTGTGTTTCCTTGTTTTCAGGATTATACCTCTGTCACACCTTTGGATATAATCGTGAGGGCCTCGCTTGTGCTTCATACAACGGCAAAAAATATGATCCTGAGAACTCCAGACACTGATGTGAGTAACTCAGAGGTGAGGATTACAGTTTGTGGTGGAAGTTTGATTCTAAATGGTCTGATGTGTTGCAGGTGTCAGTGACCGTCTACCCACCGAACACAGTGGCCCCATATGGAGGCGTCCCCTGGTGGATCATACTGGTGGCCGTTCTAGCTGGAATCTTGATTTTAGCTTTATTAGTGTTTCTTCTGTGGAAGGTGAGTCTCTAACAGCAACTTAACATCTGTGTTTTGGTAAAATGGTAATGACAGTGTATGAAAATAAATGAAAAAATTTATCTACAAAGCAGCTGGATGGAATATCATGTTGGATTAAAGACGCTTAAAGCAACAGTTGATATAATATTGTTATAAAAAATACAGTAAAATGCTACACGAATAGTAAAATCAGCAAACGATGTCAATAATATCATAAAACAATAAGTAATCAATCAATAGAACGAAGTAAAAAAAAAAAAGAATTTTAAAAGATTTTTAAGCCTCTGTCGTTTACGTATTAGAAAATATAGTATTAGTGTTTCATATTATTTCTGTTTATTCTTAAATTGGAGTTTTTCTTGGTTTTGAACTTTTTTTGACTAAAAAATAAACATTATATTAAGCAATAGGTATTAAAGTATCATAATAAAAACACGCACAAATTGCTACATAAACAACAAAATCAGGAAAAAGGACAATTAGTTAAAAAAAACAGAAAATCAATAAAAAGAGAATAAAATATTGAATTTTTTGTTAAAGCAAAAAGAATGTGGAAAATATATCATCAGTACTAAATATAAATGATGTTTATTGCTTTGAAAACATTACTCCATTGGATTTTTCTAGTCTAAATATTCACCAGAAAATAGACATGAAGCAACAGTTAATGCATATATATGCATATATATAATGCACATATCATAAAAAAGAGACAAATTATTCCATTAACAGCAAATGATGATAAAAATAAGAAAAAAGACAACCAATAAAAAGTGTAAAATAATGAGCTTCTAAAGAAGACTGTGGTCGACTGTGACTTTCTTAATTAGCTAAATATCACCAAAAATATTATTTTTTTGAACTTAAATGGACTTTGGCATCTTTATTGACTGAATATTTACTCGAAAATAGAAATCTGCAACTTCTGAAGAGGGTGGATATAGCTCCAGATCGATTAGATTAAATAAGAATTATAAAAAAATAATCTATTTACAGTTATGAAAGAATAATTAATAAAAAAAAAAGAATTTTAACAAGAATCAGACAGTTTTAACAAATACACAAGGAAATTTGTTACTTTTTTATTGAAATGAAGCTATAATGTATAAATGTGATAGTCTCATATTAAATACAACAGATTTGCTTAAGTGTTGTTTTATGAGTTTTTGTAAGAATAACTGAGTGTCAGCTTTAGACGGTACAGATAAAGTCTCCAGTCATAACACATTTATCTTCAGGGTGTTTGATCTCATATTGGCAGATTAATATTAATGACTAAACATGTCACTTAACAATTCATCACCTTGCTTCCTCTCAGTGTGGTTTCTTCAAGAGAGCAACTAAAGACCAATACGATGCAGCGTATCACAAGGCAGAGATCCATGTTCAGCCCTCTGACAAAGACAAACTGTCTGCTGAGGCCTGATTTATCCTCTGAACAGGGGTAAAAACAAGCTGACGCCATGGAGTGTGATCACTGCAGCGACTAATCACCTCACTTTATGCTTCTGGAAAACCTTAACAGCTAAATCAGCAACAGGAAAATTCAATCAGACACATATTATACGGAAGTGATCGCACACAAACGCTGAAATACAACTGAGACGTAGTGAATACGTACATGTCTCTGTGTTGGTTTGTGCCGTATTATGCACCAGCAAGAAAAAACATGTGAGCCCATGAGTTTTCTGCATGAATCGGTCCCAAAATGTGATCTGATCCAAGTCAGACAAACACAATGAGCCTTAAATCTCTATTATATTTATCTTTTTTTGTTTGTTTTTTAATGAAAAAATATGATGAATCAACCAAACTGTCTTAATCTGATATGGGTTTTAATTTAAAAAAAAAAAAAAAAAAGCAAATCTGAGGGATAACATACTTATTTCCCAAATATGTTTTTTTTTTTTTAATTATTAATTGTCATTTTTATTATTTTTGATACAAAGGTGTTCACTCGACTTCATTCAGTGGACAATTAAGATATTTTTCAACCACAGATTTAATAAGAAATCATAGAAATTCCTCTAAAACATAAATGTATCTGAATTGGATTGTATTTGCGTTTCTGTGTATTTATCTTGGTATATCTTCTGTATATATATCTTGGTAAATGTGATAAAATAAGGTAAGCTAAAATTTTATGAGTGGTCAAAGGAAAAATATCACAGCCCAGGAAGTATTTGTTCAGTGCACAGAAACGCATAATAGAATCGAATTTAGATTATTTTATGTTTTAGATTAATTTCTATGATTGATTATTCAATTTTAAGGTTAAAAAATATTATTTTATACTATATTGTCCGACTAAAGAGGGTTGTGACAGAAATAATAAAAACAGAAGTAAATAATTAAAGAAAAGGACATCTTTGGGACGCAGTAGAAATAAATATTTTCACTTTAACATGTTATCCCTCAGATTTAAAACACATTCATAAATAAATGCCCATATTTATACATACATATCAGATTTTCTTGTAAAGGAAAATAAATCTATAACCCTCTGAAATACATTATAGAATTTTGAGCTTGAAGGACAGTCAAACAGTCAGCATTCACACCCTGTTTCCTTTGATTTGGTTTTTCTACTGCTAAAGTCCTTCTTTTTCTTGTATTCCTCTTCTGCCCTTTTATGGTGTTTAGTGGGTGTGGCCACATGCTAATTAAACAATTGATCACACCTGTTCCATTTATTATCAAAGTGAGATTCATCACACCTGGGTTAGAGCACATTGGGACTATAATATTTATATTTACAGAGTGTTTGGTGCGTTCAGAGTTTTTTTTATTATCATTAATTAAAAAATAAGATACATTTAATAGAATATTGCTGTGCCTATTGGCTCATCAGAACCCTTTTTTTTTTTTATTTAACAGTTCTTGCAAAAAAAAAAAAAAAATTAGGAAATTCTCATGGGTTCACACTGTGTTTCTTGCCACTATATTTTTATAATATGAGTCTCTGAATTTTGGCAAAAAAAAAAAAAAAAAAAACACTTTTCTACCAACAGGCCTAATCTTTTCCTGTTCACTCTGCAGGTGCTTTCGCTGACACTTTTTCTGCTTGGCAGCTTGATGTAGCTGATCCAAACCTGCAAAGCATGCCTTACTATTCTTTCACATCTCTCCTCTGTTACATATTGAAGACAAGGGTGTTTTTCTTAAATGATTAATAATGATTCATTCCTTTAGTGCGGATTTTTCAATCGCTCCCTGCAAGATGACAACGTACCTCGATACCATGCTGTGCGGATCAGGAAGGAGTCACCAGAGGTTAACGCTGGGAAAGTCAAACTCGATGCTTTCGATAAAAAGCAGTGGATGACGACTTGGATCGACAATGAAAGTTACTCGTGACTTTTTCCACTTTTTACAGACGTGTTTAAACCCACTGGACTTTGTTTTTCACTCATTTGTTGAACACAACCCTCAATGATTCATGTCCTTGAACTTTGACACTGTATAAATGATGAAACATTTTTGTAAGTTTTGTAAATAGTGAACTTTCGCACACACTGTATATTTATTTTTTGTTTTATAAAGTCTTGCAGCCAAAGAATTTTTTAAAGTCTTAATTCTGCCAAGGAGCAGAGGAAGACAAAGTTTTGCTGTTTTTATGGAGATGTGTGATATTAAATCTTAGATCATGTTAAAAACCTAAGCCTGAGCAGGAAAGGTACAATCAGCTACAAATAATATGAATGTGTATGTGTACATTTTTATACTGTGGTTCATGTTCTTTAGCTTTTAACAAAAAACATGTGATTTGTCTTATGTGGAATGACTTTCAGGTACATCATCATGCCCTAATAATAATGGATACACATTAAATACAACTAATGGAGACCATTTTTGTTCTGTTCAGATCTCTGGGGCCTTTAGGTAGCGTCCACTGTACTGTAGGTCAGCACTGAAGTAAGAATCAGTTTTGTTTTAGAGGAATCCAGAAGGAACAAAGTGAAAGTCAGAGTCGGTGCCTCTGTGGATGAATTTTCAAGTCAAATTAAAAAAAAATTTCAAACCAAGCCTGGTTGTTTTTTCATTACCACTTTGTCCTGTGAAAAAATAAAGCCAGTATGATGCACGTGCAACATCATAAGCATATGCAGGAGTTTAACTGTATGTGGGATTCCACCAAATTTAAGACTTTTAAAACCTTTCTATGCCATATTTCTATTAAATGTCCACTAGTGTTTAGATACCTTTATATGCATTTCTGCAGGTTTCAACAAATTTGAATGTAAAAGGATTTTTCTGATTCTAATGTAAAATAGACAAATACTGTTTTCTAACAACACATGTACATCAAATTTGTTTATATCCAAAGTTTTAATGTTTTTTTGAACAAAACTAAGGTAACAAAGAACTCCTGCAGTTTCTTAAAAATATTAAAAGGCTTTCATTGTTTATTTAATGGCTGCTACAGTGGTGCAGCGGATAGCACTCATGCCTCACAGCAAGAAGGTCCTGGGTTTGATTCCACCATCAGTCAATGGGACCCTTCTATGCTGAGCCTGCGTAGGCCCTCTCTGGGTACCCTGGCCTCCTCTCACCATCCAAACACATGCACTGATAGGTTAATCAGTTGATCTAATTTGCCCAGAGTGAGAGTGATTGTTTGTCTCTATACTTCAGCCCTGTGATAAACTGATGACACGTCCCACTTTCAGCCTTAAGTAGGTGGAAAAGGTTCCAATTAACCATAGTGAGGATAAAGCAGGTTTAAAAGATGAATATATATAATTCCTTGTGATTGTTTCCCTGCATACATGCCTCAAACAATTTCATTTTTAGAGTCTGAGAAGTCCTCCTTTCCTTTTTTTTCTACTAACAGAATTTTTTTTTTTTATGGCATAAAAATTGTGCTTTCAGACTTTTCAATAGTCACTAAGTTTTATGTACTACTGTAACTCATAGCAACAGTAAGAGTTTATTTTCAAAGCCAATAAACACAGGTTTAATCAAAACATTTATTCTTTTTTTTTTTTAAACATTGCATTCACACAGGAACAGATTTCCATAGATATAAAAGCTGTTGCCTTGAAAATAGTATCTTTATGCAAACCAAATATGAAGAAATGGCTAAGAATTATGGGGAAAGCATGTTAAGAGAGTCTACTGAATGTGCATCCACAACTTTTGGATTCTTAGTAGACATCCCTCCTCACTACTGAAAACATTTACATGTCAGTAAACACACAAGCGTATTTTCTTGTAGATCAGTCAAATGTCAAGCGAAAGGTTTTCTCCTGCTCCTTGCGTTGGTTGTCACATAGTTTGGACACCTCTTCCACTCTCCTCTGGAGAAGAACTGAATTCTGGTCGATCCACTGAAGTGAATCCATGTGTGCGTTGAGGATTTTGCAGATCTGCTGAAGCTATGAGGAAAAACAGAAAAAGTTACTCATTTAATTTAAAAAAATAAAAATAAAAAAATTTGTTAAAAATGCATTCTCATCTTACCGGGTCACTTGTATCTGCTGGGCCACTGGATGTGTTCAGATGCTCGATGATCTCCTTTAGATCCTGCGACATCCTCTTTAGCTGCGCGTCCACATTCTCTGCCAGCTTGTAGGTTCGTTCACGTTCCTCATCTGCATTCTGCATGTAGATGGTTCCACTCTGCTCTTTCACGGACTCTTCGAGTGGGCACAGCAAATCCTCAAGCTCCTTCTGTTGGGAGAGGATGAAGTCCAGCTCCTGGTTTAGCCGCCTTTGGTCCAACTTGACTTTTTCCATCTCCTTGTGCAGGGCTGTGATCTTTTCACCGTTCTCCACCAGCAGGCGGTCCCAAGCATTCACCTGAGTGGCCTGCTGTAAGAAATGTCGCTCTTGGTCCTCAAGTTCAAGACTCCACTTATTTATGAGACCCTCTAGCTGAGCATAGGTCATTACAGGAGGGGCAGCAGCTGTAGTGATTGTGGTGGCAGTAGTTGTTGTTGTGGTGCTTGTGCCAGATGCAGGTTTGAGTCCTAATGCAAAGCCTGTAGTTGTACCAGTTGTGGCAGCTGCAGTGGAGGCTGCAGGAGCAGTAGCCGCGGCCGCAGCAACAGCAGCGGCTGCAACAGCGGCAGCAGGGGTCGAGGTGGTCGTAGCTGCCCCCAAAGGTTTGAGCATGAAAGACAGACCAGGTGGGGCTGCATAAGCTGGTGCTGCAGAGACTGGTGCTGCAGTGGTTGCAGCTGCGGTTGGAGCAACACCCAAAGCAAACCCAGTGGCTACTGCAGTGGATGGGGCAGTAGATGCAGGTGCAGAGAAGAGTGTGGGGGCTGCAGCTGGGGCTGCCTGGGTCATAGCTGGAGGAGCTGGGGTGGATGAGGGTTTGATCGCCAAGGCGAATCCTGCTCCCTGGGTGGTTGGGGCTGCAGCTGCAGGAGGTGCAGCTGGTTGAGAGCCTAAGGTGAGGGTCGCGGGAGCACCGGTGCCAAATGAGAATCCCCCACCTGTGGCCGCCGTGGAGGCAGCAGCTGTGGGCGCCTGCACTTTGGTACCTCCAAAGCTAAAGCCTCCAAAATTCAGGCCACCCGATGCTGTGGTGGATGCTGGTGCTGCAGCGCCAGGTACAGGTACAGGTGCAGCTGCTGCAACCTGGGGCTGAGCTGGCGCTTGGCTGGGGGTCCCAAAGGTGAAGCCCCCTCCAGCAGGTGCGGCAGCGGTTGTCTGTGCGGATAAACCACCGCCAAGAGTGAAACCTCCTGTCGCAGCCGGTGCTGCCGTGGAGCCTAATGTCAGCCCTGCTGCAGTGGTGGTCTGAGTGGAGCCCAGACCAAATGAGGTGGAGGGGGTCCCAAATGAAAAGCCCCCCGCGGCTGCTGTGCTCTTTGCCGGTGTCCCAAAGCTGAAAGTGCCGGTGGGGTTGGTGCTGGCCTGGGTTGAAGTTCCGAAGGTGAAGCCTCCCCCGGCCGCTGCCGGTGTGGAGCTTGCCAGTCCAAAGGCCGCGGTAGGGGCTGCGGTCGCCGTCTTCTGACCAAAACTGAAGCCCCCAGAGGCTTGTCCAAAGTTAAACCCGCCACTCATTTTCCCTCAAATGCGTCAAATCCACCTGAACGGAGCTCAGTTAACGAACAAAATGGTCACTTCCTCGGCCGGAGCTTTTGGCGGGTCACAAGAAAGAGCTACTTTAACATAAGCCGCCGCGGAACTTAACACAAACTTTTCAAACGTAAGTGATAATTATTTAGTCATGGATGTATTGACGATACCTTCATCAAAACAGGGACCAAAACCTAACTACGCATCTTTCATAAAAACGTGGCCCCGTCTCTCTACTCTTCCACACACAGGCATTTCTGTGGCCAACTAAAGGAAGTGACGACAGAAGACGCCGTACTTTTTCAACCCCGCTTATTCGTTGATACAAAACTCCCGCCTTTTTTCTAAAATTGACAGATTTAACATCCACTTAAATGTCAGTATTGAACCATAACTAAATTTGATTGGCTAAGCTTGCTGCCAGAGAGTGACACTGAAGGGAAAACAGTGCCCGACAGCAGTGGGTTTCTGACTGCAAAATATTCTGTTTGACAAATACCAATAAGTGATTTATTTAATTATTCTACAACAAACTTCATACATTTTGAGTTTAAAAACAACTGAAGACGCAAACAAATTCGTCTAAATATCAAAGATAAGTTGCTGTCATTCTACATTGAGTGAAGAAATAACAATTAAATGTATAATTACCTTACTTTTCTTGCTTTTTTTGTTTCCTGCAATAAATTCTAATGTGTATAAATATATCGATCGTGTTCTTATTTTATTTGTAAAATTTTTGGTTTATTTATTATGTACATATGCAAAGATTACAAGTACCGGCAGTGCCTCTCTTGTCATTGTTGTGACTCTCTGAATTAGCTTGGCTCACACTGTCAATCGCTTCGTGCCATGTTGACACTTTTCCAAGGATTGAGCAACGAGCAGTGGAACTGAAGGACAAATAGTACATTTAATTATAGCATTTGCTATGGATGCATTAGTTTCACTAATCCTATTTATAACAGGAGCTTAATTTTCCCGCTGTCAACGCGGACACGTAAAATTAGCAAACAAGCTAATGTCAACATAGATTAGCCACCTGAAAGGCTTCCACTCTGGATGCACATATGGTCAAACCTGATCATCAACATTATTTTCTTTGACATTAACTTAACACGTCAAGTTAACCATCAGAATGAGGATTTTAAGGTTTCTTAGGAGCAGCGTGTCCATAGGAAAGGATATTGACTATTACTCGAAATTTTCACCTTCTCCTCTTTCTATGAAGCAGTTTCTTGATTTTGGTAAGTGATCTCTCTCTCTCCCTCTCTCTCTCTCTCTCTCTCTCTCTCTCACTCACACACACGCACACAACTATGTGCTGTTATTATTGGCACGTGTCTATGATCATCAAGGCAACAATCCTGTCCTGTCGCATGTTACATATGTGTGAAATCTATGCAGTTCTCTTATGTCACTGCTGTATATTAAGAATAAAAAAAGGTAAGTTAAGGCTGTCAATAATCCAAGGAACAATTTAGCAGATTAAAGCACTGCAAGTATACAGTTGTGACAAAAATAGCTTTGATTATTAATTTGTAATGTTGGTAACAATGATCAGGAACAGCTATGAAAGCTTTCGAAAAAAAAAAATAGTTTAGGAAAGTTTCTTACCATTTTGGGGGGTCAGTCGTAGTGAAAATGTATGTTTATGTGAGTAAATGAAATTAAAACAACTTAGCTGAAAGTGTTGATTCTGATACTTGTTTGTTTGTTGCTGATATCACTTTTTCCAACTTGTGTGCTAGAAATCAAACTAATATTATATAAACAAAAAACTGAGGTGTTTAAAGTCTTTCAGACCTCTATCAGATCGGTTTATGGAACAATAATGAATACAAAACCATAGATAAAGATGAACTATTACTGTTACTGAATGTGAGCGTATTTTCCAACTCATACTGATGTTCATTCAAAGTAAAACGGCATCTTCAGTTCTTGTATAACTCTCACAGCCCAACATAAGTAACAATACATCTCAGAATAGTGTTGTTTTGTTCTGTGTTTTTACATCCTCCAGGGTCCGAAAATGCTTGTGAGAAAACATCCTTCAACTTCCTCAGGCAGGAGTTACCTGTGAGGTTGGCAAACATCATGAAAGAAATCAATCTGTTGCCAGATAACCTGCTGCGAACTCCATCAGTGCGACTGGTCCAGAGCTGGTACGGAGGCTTCATTCTGCCTGTTTTCTCACATTTCTCAGACTGTCTCTATGATTGGGTTTGTTTTCTTGTGCAGGTACATGCAAAGCCTTCAGGAGATTCTTGAATTCAAAGATAAAAATGCAGACGATGAGAAAGTGACCTATGAGTGAGTAAATGTATAAACGGTGTCGCTACGTTTCATGTGTTTCATGCAACAGCTCCATTAAGGACGTGTCTTCATGTAGTTTTACAGATGCTGTAATAAAAATCCGAAATCGACACAATGACGTGATTCCCACCATGGCTCAGGGGGTCGTCGAGTACAAGGAGACGTACGGCACAGATCCGGTCGTCAGCCAAAATGTTCAGTATTTTCTGGATCGTTTCTACATGAGCAGGATATCCATCAGAATGCTGTTGAACCAGCACAGTGAGTGGACACTTTCACCAGTAAAACATGCTTTTGGTGGTAGTTTCCTGTCAAATTAACCATCGTTCTGCAGATGTGGATGCTGGTGATATTATTTTTGTGTTTGGTTCCAGCTCTTCTCTTTGGTGGGAAGGTGAAGGTGAATCCAGCTCATCCCAAACAGATCGGCAGTATCGATCCACACTGTCGCGTTAGTGATGTTGTCAGGGGTGAGAATGTGTTTTTATTATTAACGCTGCTGTTGGTTCAAATAACTTCGAAGCTGCTTCTTGAACTGATCTCTGTTTCTTCTAGATGCCTATGAAAATGCACGAAATCTTTGTGACCGTTATTACATGAACTCTCCTGAGCTGATACTGGAGGAATTCAATGGTAAATAGTTTACATTAATTAGGACAATATTCTTCTGTTTGTTTGTTTTTTATCTTAATAATTGACTAATAAGTATGAATTGTTTGATGAAATTATCTCAGCAGTCAAAGAAATGGAAAAACCTGTCACTGTGGTGTATGTTCCTTCACATTTGTACCATATGGTGTTTGAACTTTTCAAGGTGAGTTTTACTTATTGAACTTTTAATGTTTTTAATGGCATTTATGAGTTTTACAGAATGTGTACAGCTACAGAGTTTAACTATAATGGTTTATTGGTATTTCTAGAGATTCTGCAGGTTGTTCAAGATCTAAAATCCAATAATCGGAAGTTCAGATTTTAAATGTATCAGATAATAAATAAAATTTGTCAAAATTATCTTAACCATGGTTCACGACATGCACGAAAAAAAACACAGACAAGTTAAATAAATAGGGGTGCAATTCTTATTAAAGAAAGAATAAAAGAATAAAATTATTTAAAATGCAGTTTATATGCAAATTGCTCATATACTTTGAAGTGCGAGTAGAGAAAGTCAGAGGATGTTGTTTATTTTAACTTTTTGAGACCCAGCAATGCGTTTTAAAAATGTGTAATAAACAGGACATTTCATTAAAAAAAGTATCTAAAAAAATGGTGCTTTGTGCTGTTTCCAATTAGAACATGTATTTAATGTAAAAAAAAAAAAAGAAAGAAAGTCAAAGCTTTTATTTTCATGGGTCACAGGAAGTTACGATATTTGTGGCAGTGGGAATAAATGTGAATTTTAGTCCAGATATTAAGACCTGACTGCATTTAATACTTGAAACCTGTTGAAATAACAAACTTACACCTTGTTCACGAGGTCAAAGTGTCAATGATGCAGAAAAACATAAAACTACTGTAATAAAAACGTCCAAAGTCTTGTCTAACAGTGAAAGGACTCTTAAATAAGAATCTTAAATCATATCCATAATGATATAAAACAGTCTAAAATGTAACTTGTTGAAAGCAGCAGAAACTTTTTAAACGCTGTAAAAGTTAAAGTGTGTGTGGTGTTTTCGCAGAACGCCATGCGAGCGACTATGGAGCTGTACGGTGACGACATGGAGTATCCTGCCATCCACGCACAGGTGGCTCTGGGAACCGAGGACCTGACCGTCAAAGTAAGTCTGTGCTTACTGTTTTCATTCTACTGGTAAACTTTATTTAATTTATTTTTATGTATTTAATATTTATTTAACCAGATAAAATCCCATTGAGTTTGAGAACAGAAGAGATTTCAAGTAAAAAAAAAAAAAGAGATTGAGATTTGTTTTACAAGAGCCACAAAGTCAAGCAGTACACACCATACCATAATGAAAACCAGGTTCAAAGATCAGTGATAACAAAAAATAAAGACAATAATGTAGCAGCAACACAAAATAATAACAACAGTTTGACTACATTTTTTCCAAGTGCACTGTAGTTTAGATTACAAGCATTTTATTTTTTAAAATCTGGTCAAAGTTTGCAAACAGTTTAAAAACAGGCTCCGCCCACAGGATTCTCACTGTCCAATCGGTAAAATAGTACATCCAAATGGAAACAGAAGCATTTCAGCAGATTATGGAATGATAATGCTTTGTAATTAGTACAACTGTGGTCATAATGATAATGATAAACATCGGAATTAATAAAATATAAAGTTGAACAAACGGCTAAAAGACATTACAAATGTACACAGAACACTCCAACAAGTGATCCATTAAAAGAAAACATCACTAGGTCCAATTGTTTCATTATTACTCTTTAACAACATTTCATGTCCGAAATGCAGTAGAAATAATTATATTATTTATAATTTATAATTATATTGTCCTAACCTAGTTTTAGAAAACTATCTTTATTTTGTCAGTAGTAGTTTGTTACCAGTGGTGGAATGTATTCTCACTTCATTACTGTACTTAAGTGTTTTTTTTAAAATATATTTGTACTTTATTTAAGTAAAAATAATAATGCATACTTTTACTTTTACTTCAGTACATTTTGTGGCAGGTATCTGTACTTTCTACTCCTTACATTTTATAAATTGATGCTGTTACTCGTTACATTATATTAACATCTTTTCATCTA
>JAPSES010016294.1:0-13707 GCA_029822895.1 Maxillicosta whitleyi
ACAAACTTGATAAACTAATTATTTGTTGCATGTGAAATATCGATACTGACGCCTCCGTATCGTGAAGAGGCCCGCGACGATATATCCACATATGGATATTTTAAACACACTCCTAGTTTATAGAAGCTGGGTTTTTTTTCATTAACCTTTCATTTAACCGTTTTTGTGCCGTTTATACTCGACATACACCAGATCGGATCTAAATACACAGACGAACGCTCACATATGGACATTAGCACTATAATAAACCAACAAACAGAATATAAGACTTTTACACGGGACGGTGAAGAACAACTCCTCCAGTAGAATATCAGCTCTTTAGATCATTTTTTTTCTGCGTTAAAATAACAAATGCTCCTTTTTCTGTCCTTCCTCTCATTCTTTCCCTCCCCAGTAGCTCTCAGCTGGTACCCATTCATCCTGTCATTTCCCCTATTTTTTATTATTAAAATCCAATCAGCAGACTCTTCTCCCTGCCTGTACAATTACAGACGGGTGCATTTACTTCACCGCCCCCTTTTCGGCCTAATAACCAGTCAGCTTTGAAGTGTCGCACTCGAACCCGGACCCACATGGGAGAGCAGAGATCAAATCGAGTGTGTATTCAGTGTGCCGGTGTAATGATAAATCAACACATAATGATATATTTAAAGCCGGCGTGGCCTGTATTTCATGAGTCTGAGGTGACAGGGATGACAAGCACTGATCTCAGCGCAGTAATTGGATTTTTGGATTCGGTTCAGCGCTCTGAGGTCCAGATGTGGCCAAATTAGCCTCCAAATGTAGTACACTTAAATACATTAAGACTGAATCATCTTGATACATCCCATATTGCTTAATTTATTTAACGCTTAGTGCAAACTACCTTTAGTTGTGTTTGTACCTTGGGTCTAAGACATACTTGGAACAAATCACTCCCAGATTTGCCTCTGTGCTCATGCGTTTCTCTCTTTTGTCGGTCCAAGTCCATCTCTGATGTCTCTGCGTATTGTCTCCATTACAGCTGTATGTAATTCTGATTAGATGATACATATCACACACTCTCACATGCACTTACACACACGCGGTCTCTTGATAAAACTGCACAATTTTGTTTTTTTTTTTAGTTTTTTTACCGTCAACTTTTTTCCCCAGATGTTTAAACATTTTCCAGGAAATGTTTTGTTTTTTTAGCCATAACTGCACGATAAACACATTAACGTAGCTATATGTCGTCAGCGCCAAACTGACACAACCCATCCCAGATGGAATTAACTTTATGGTTTGAACCGATGGCTGTTTTTCCCTGAATGACTATATTATGACACAAATAAACTGGTCAAATGTAATCTAATGTGTATTATACAACGTAAACGTAATTATTTATAATGTCATCATTGTGTAATGTATTAATATATAATGCATTGTTATACATATATGTGTGTATTATATTACGTGATGATTTCTTTCGGGGTCACCACAGCGAATCACCTTCGCACATTTATTTGGCAGAGGGTTTTGCCCTTCTTTGCTGTTTTACGGTTTTAAATTCAAGTTTATTCAACATGTAACAAAAAAACAAGGATGAGCACAAGGAGGGAAAAGCTTTAACTTTCATTGTGCGCAGTTTATAATTCTAACGACGGGTCAAGTGAGACGATAAATGTACAAAGTGATGAAAACGCATCATGAAAAAGCTGTTATTAAAGGGTTTTTCCTTGATGGCGTCCATGCCACAGTTTCCTCATGAACGGTAACATTATCCAGGCCACTTTCTGGAACACGCAGTTGTAAATTCAGCCTGAACTGTTACATCTTGGTAGAATAAGATGTTCAGTGTTGAAAAAAGTATAAAACGGATCGTCACAGACTCGACAGCGGCAGTGCTGCCCGATGATATCTGCAGGATACATATAAAGAAACCCTCAAATTGAATAAAGTAAAATGTATTTCCGCGCCGCATTCCTCCGCCGTACTTATAACGTCGAGCAGCTATAAGACAATGAATCAAAGTGTTTGCAAGTATCTGAGCAGAATCTCATTTCAGCGTGCGGACAGTTTTTATCCTTTTCTTCTTTTGTTGATTGCATGTTCAAGAGAACAAAACAGAAACTGGAGAACAGCTGATGTTGGTGACGAGTGGTATTTGGAAGCCATCTTTACTCCCCGGAGTTCAGAGTCTGTCTCTGTTTTGTGTTGAGCGCCGCGGTGCTGCTATGGATACATATTTGAAGAGGAAATCTATGACACACATATGGTCATCTCATCTCTTCTTGCCAAAGCCTGAAAGACTGAACTGTCTATCAGTCAGCAGGTGTCCCCCATCGCTCACACATAAACACTCCCACAGAGGCGGGCTCGTGCACAACAAAAACACACAAACACACACAATCAACCCGAGCCTTTTCCGATCCCCTACTGTCCAGTTTCTGTGATACATCCATCTTCCTCAGCTGTCAGTCTACTGTCAAAGACCTTTAAAAAACACTCAGTCACACATACACGTATTATGCACATGTACACAAGCCTGGTATACCATCATATACCATCATACAGCGGTGGAAACAAATATTAGACCATTAAAAGTCAACAAAACAATGGTTATGCAATCAAGTTCTAAGTCCGGTGTGTGTCATGTGACTAAAACAGACGACAAAGGAAAAATGGAATGAATAAAAGCACTGTTTTTGTCATTAATATTGATGTAAGAACTGAAGTGACTTTGTTTTTTTATTAAGAAAACAAGTGAGATGGATAAATATCAGCTCTGAAATCAAACTGCTATGAAATATTTTTTGTTGTAATTATCATATTTGTCCAAACTAATGCACCTTTAGTTGGACCACGCATTAAAATGAACAAAAAACTGAAGACAACAAGGGGTGGTCTAATAATTTTTTCCCGTGGCTGTATATTGCCAGCTTTTTAGACCCAATAATGAAAGGTAAATGTAAACATAGGCTTTTTCTCCCCAGGATGGACCTCAGATAAATGCAAAAAAAAATTATACTCTTGCTCTGTCATCCCAAAATTAATGTATTTTTAAAATCAAATATTGGGTCCAAAAATAGGACCAAAATTAATTAGGCGTCAGTGCGTTTAATCTGAAAACATGGCTGAAACAGTCTTATATAAACTATAAATAAAGACGCCGGGTTACATTTGAGGATCCTAATGGTTTTTGGAATCCAGACATGTAGGTTTTTCATGAATCAGTCTCATTCCAGGTGTTGTGTGAAACCCATCGTATCCACTGATGTTACATGCAGAACCTGATGCTTTTATCCAAAGCAACTTACAAGGTGTAGGCATGTATAGCATAAAGGGCCTTGCCCAAGGGCCCACCTGGGACTCGAACTGCTAACCTCTGATATTTTCATGTATCTTAAAAATACAGGAAAATCTGTAAAATAAACAGTAAAAATTCTGATTTTTTGTGTCCTTTTGACAATGTTATACACAGATTTCGTTATTAAAAATAATGTAAAATACTATAAAAACATCTTTTATCTGAAAAATAGTTCCTCTTTTATCTCAGTATTATTTTTAAATAGACCCAAAGTGCTTCCAAACTTACTTCATAACATTAGTCTACATCTGGATTGAATTTTTAGCTCCTCCGTCCTGTTTTTAGGGACCAGATTCATAGAAGCACCCATATACAAACCCTGGTATAAAATAGCTGCGTGCACTGAAACGTTCACATGCATAAAACTATGGACCGAGAACATACGTGTCCAAACACACGCTGGATCCTGACCTCGGCAGGTTTGTGTAAGTTTGTTCGTACGTGTGATGTGTTGCCATTTTCTGTGGAAGGCTGATAATCACTGCACGGTAGACAGGCATCGTACGGGCACAAAAAGTTCCCGGGCGGCCATTTTCCATCATTACTCTCTCTCCAGTGCCTCTCTCTTTGTCTCTCGCCCATTTTCCCCAACCAGGTGTTGAAAAGGAACATAAAATATTTCTGTTCCACCGTGCCACCGCTTTTAAGTCGAGACTGCGAGTGTGCGTGCTCGGTGTTTATGACCCAGGGACTGCAGGCGTTTTGATCTTTCGGTGCGCTTCGCTGCGTTTCCGACCACCTACAGAACGTCGATTTTCAAACCTTCCCCCACTCTCGTCCCGAAGCCTAGGCTCTCGGTACAAACTCAAATGCATGGTCTGACCCCGGCCAGGGCTAATAATGGAAGTGGCAGTCCTCAGCATCCTGCTCTGGTGTTTTCCAACCACATCTCCCAGAAAAGCCAACGTCAGTCAAACAGTAGGATGTCCTTTTCCTCCAATATTCCTCTAACTAGGTCTGCATTTTTAATAGTTCGCACTCTTTTTCGTTGTTTGTTCAGCAATGACAGTTTTCGCTTTGGGTTCCAACAAACCGGCCCTTGTGTTATTCAAAATAAATCATGTCGACCTCTGCTGAAAACGTAAAATGATTCATTCTTCCTGTTCTGCCAGGGGACTTTCTTTTTCTGAAAACCCTGCTTGAGACTGCAATTTAACTCTGGTCCTGTACAATACGTCCCACTTCCCACACATTCACAGGCATGAGAATCTGAAGACACACACAGAGAAACACACGAAAGACACACAACATTCAAGGTTCAACATGTGAAATAACAACACTGATGAAAACTTGTATCTGTATGAATAAGCGTCTTAATGGACTAATATTAAAAAAAGCAAAATATCACTGCTTTAAAATGGACAAACTAACAATGCCAAGGCTAACTCAACCATCTTAAACCCAATTTATGCTCATGTCGCGAAGCACCGCAGACGCTCTCAACAGTCAGCGCGCACCTCCGAAAAATTCTGACCTTCGCTACTACGATTTGTATTCGTGAGCGCCATTTTTACAATACTAGCCAAAATGGATCAGCAAGAGGAGCGTCTGATCGAAGGGTGTCCAGCACACCTTCTGCGACGTTTTCTCCTTCGTCTCTCTGCCAATGCCAGCAGTTTCTAGATCAATCAGTTCCAATTCAATGTTCTTGCTCGTCCAGTCGCCATTGTTCATTGTTGACCTGTTGCCCCACAGTAACCGGAGGATAAACACTGCACAAACTACTCCTTGCAACTGCGACTTTGCACCCCCTTGCGTTGTGGCGGCGAATAACACAGCGCACACCAACACCTCCCCACACAACTATAAACCAAAGCTATCTGCGACAGTCAGAAGCATAACGTGACCTTTATCATGATGGGACTCACTGATGCACTTCGTTATCATTGCATTTTATTTTTAAGTTTTGATACTTCCTTGTTTTTTTCTTGTGTCTTTGTATTTTTATCATCTGTTAAAAAAAAAAGTCAAATATGTCAAAAGTATATTTTAATAAAGGGTAAACTTTATGTTCAGAGGTAAAACACTGGCAAAAATCAACAATTGCATCATCAGAAGGAGGGTTTCATGTCGATATGGTTTCCACATCAGCTCCCGAAGCTTCCGCTGTAAAAATATTTGACTGGTAAGAAACAGAGAAACGACGACAAGGTCATATCTGGCTCTGAGGAACTTTCCCTTTTTTATTCTTTGAGATGAAAGCTGTTGGAGGAGAGGGTTTCAAACACCACAGCACTGTTAGAAGAAATGTGCAGACCTCAAAGGGGACTTGAAAAAAGCACCGGTACATTCCTCCGACCACAAAGGTATCATAGTGACCCCCCCCCCCCCCACTTCAAGTCCAGCTCCTCAGCTTAAACTCCTGTCATGGCACGTGCAGTTTGTAGTGGTCACCTCTGGATGTGCACAAACACACACAGTCTAATTTACTAGTGTCATATCCAAGCAGAACTGTCCAACGTACGCCACTTCTGCAACACTCCCCAGAGTAATCCATCACGGTGTGTACCTCGGCATGTGTGTGTGTGTGACAGTGTTAAATTACTGCTATGGCACATTGAGCCCTGGCCATTACTCTAGCAGGTGACACCCATTAAAAGAGGTGGTGACACTGACATAGAGAGGGAGACCGAAACAGAGAGGCAGGGAGACAGGGGGGAGAAAGACGGGGACAGAAAGAAGGGAAGGAGAAAGGAAGTGATTTAGTAAAAAAAAAAAAAAAAAAAAACACTGATGAAATGATGCAGATACGAGACAAACCAAAAAAAAAAAAAAAAAGAAAAGTAAAAGCACAACGATGTGAAATGAAGAATGGGTTGAACGCGCGCCGGCAGAATGTGGAAACAGTGAAAACCACCCACTGTTCTAGAGCCGGAGCCAACAAGGATAACACACACACACACACACACACACGGAGCCAAGGAAGGTAAAACGTTAGAGAAGACTCAGACCTGGCTGACCTCCAGAAGATGTTATCAGCAACACCATCTGAAACTAAAACACCAGGCCAACATCACACACACACACACACGCTGTCATTCACAGGCATGAGGATCTGAAGATACACACAGAGAAACACAACATTCAAGGTTCAACATGTGAAATAACGACACTGATTAAAAAACACATCTGTATGAACAGTGTGTTATTACGGTGTTTTACAAAGAGCATTTTAGTGAATTTAACTGAATTAAAAGTGGTAAAAGTCTTCAGTTTGTTCACTTTTTTGTTGGATCAAGACAACAGGACAAACACTGAGACATAACAGAGATTTAAGACGCCACTGTGTAATTATCCAATCACTTTGTACACACACACACACACACACACACACACACACACAGTCAGCTGTTCTACACAGGAAATAAAAGGATGCTGTTACAATAAATGTCCCCATTGTTCCATTCAATATGTATCTAATATTTTTACATTTAAGGAAAAACATGACTTCACATACCCATCTTCCACTCAAAACAGTCAAAATGTTGTGAAGCTGTGATCACAACAGCAGTAGCAAATACAGTCATTAAAAGAAGAACTTTTAATACAAATAGAGGAACATGTTTGTGGATAACACGACAGATGAGGAAGAGAAACTAAGGCTCCACTAATTAACCATTAAAAAAAGGAGAGAAGGAGACTGTTGCACATGTCTGGGTAAGAGCAAAGAGTCAAAACTAAAATAATTTGCATGAATTTACACATTGTACAAGGACGTAGAGTGTAAATACAATGTACTGCATGTCAGTGAACTAATGAAGTACTTTATTGGAGTCAGTTTCTGTAGCAGCAGACACATTGTTTTGTTGTTTGTTCTATATATTTATATCTGTTTATAAACACTGTGTGGATATAAGTGTGCGGACACATTGAATTCAGGTGTTTCTTTTCTAACAGGGGTCTGGGGTATAAAATAATGGTTATAAATATCATAATATAGTTTTATAATGGGATAAATATCATCACATTGGTTTGTTTACGTCAGTGTTTTCATCTGGAATTCAACTATAATTTCTATCAATTAAAAAAAAATCACTAATGCATTTTTTTAATGATTCAATAATTATTTCATTATAATCAAATCACCACACACTTTACATAATAAAAAGCAGATATAATATCTGACAGGGCATATGTTGATTGACCCGATCATGTGACCGCATGAGTTACTACACGTCAACCGGATCAGAACCGGACCAAACACTGTATTTGTATGTATATAATACATTATATAACCTAAAAGTCATCTAACATTAACTTTAGTTTTGCAGCATAGTAAAACACACTACTACATGATCAAAAACAATTTAATTTTAGCAAAAAATAATAATTTGTAATGTTAAAATAGGGTCAAAAAAGGATTGGAACCAATGATTTAGAGGATAATTTCCTCCAAAATGTCACATATTTTCCTCATAATTATGATTTTCATCCTACCTCTAAATTTCTTTCTTTTTTTAAATAATTATTTATCCGTTTTCAGTGAAGGTTACACTTCACTTGTGTCAACATTCTCTGTTTACGAAACATTTCCCCGTCAAAAACAAAAAAAACCCAAAACAAACCCAAACAAAAAGAGTGTAAAAGGGAACGATTGTAAGAACATTAAAACACTTTAGGTACTGACCAGTACATTGTCTTTAAATACCTATAAGTATATTTTTCATGCTCTGACTGTAAATAATCCTCTTCTCCCTCATCTAAACATCTACTTTCTTCACATTTCACTCCAGAGGAAAAACCTTCTGTTAAACTTTAAGCAAATATTGATGTTTTTTTTTTTTAATCTCAGGACGTCTTAAACCTGTAACCATGACGTGTCCTGATACTTTTGTCTGTAGTTCCTGTCGTTCACCTGTGTTGTGTCGGTGAAGCCGTAACAGCACAAATCCAGCGGGTCACTGGGCTGAAGAGGATCACATGTGCGATGGTGTAATGGTTTGCTGGTTTTAAATTCATGCTGTCACGTTGTTAAAAGTGAGTCAGTGCTCACCGCAGTATTTTTGGTTCATTATGTGACTGTGTGGGGGTGAAACAGTCGACGGTGGGCTGCCACAGACGACGGAATTAATGGGAAAACACTGGACGCAGCCTGAAGCCGAGTCATGTCATTATGTATAAAGATAAAACACTTGTGCTCGTGCATGTCGGTCCCTGTTCATTGGTGTCTCGTCTTGTGTCTTCCTGTTTTATTTTGTCATTTTCCTTCATGTGTCATGTCATGCGTCTTTACTTCCTGTTTCCCTGTGTTGTCATTTGACATAATTACCTGACTCCTCCTTTTGCGTGCACCTGTCTCCTGTTGTCTCCTGTTGTCTCCCTGTGTATTTAAACCCTGTCCTGTCATTGTCGCGTTGCCAGTTCGTCTCGTCTGTTTTGTGTGACTAACCAGCATCTCCTCGTTCTGAACTCCCATGAATGACCTTCGTTTCGACCCAGACCTTCTTGACCTTGCCTTAGCCTGCCTAACCCCTCGCCTACTTTCGCCTGTGTGAATTGTTTCTTGGATTTTGAGTACCTTTGCCCTATTCTGATTGATTTCTGATTGATTTATCATTTCCTGCCTGTACATGCACCTTTCCTCTTAGACCCACGGATTTTTGACCTTTTTTCTGTTTTGTGCCCAGAGCCAGATTTCCCCTTGTGGACTGCTATCTCACCTCGGAACGGATCACGACCTGGGCCTGGATCTCCCTGATTATCATTATATCGTTAATCTGTTAATAAACTGTTTTTCGATACCTCTACTTCCACTATCTGTCGTTCTCTGCACCTGGGTTCCCTGTTTGCTTGTGACGGTGCTTGTACATGTGCTGTAAAATGAACCAACACAGATGAAGTTCGTCCAACTGCACATTTGACACGGTTATGTGTAAAAACCCTCCCAACGCACGCTCGCTGGCTGAACTTCCCAGGGCTCATTACCGTAACAGTCCGCCTTAACGAAGAGGACACGTCTGGATGAGCACACCTACTTTCTGATCAGCTACGAGCGTCTCTGAGGGACCGAACCAGCACCCGAGAGCCGGTCCTGCACTCAAACGCACCCAAAACCGGTAGAGGTCAAAGCTACGTCAGATGATTACTGACGATAACCTCGATGATTTTCTGCGTGTGACGCTGTTTACGTTAAATGTTTGCGAAACGCAGAGACGGGGGAAGACAAAAGAGCTTTGCCTAGTACAAAAGACTAATTAAATCCAATTATCATTGGGCTAATCCTCAGAACTAATTAGCTGGCTGCGTACCGGTCTGCAGCCGGGATGGACTCGCATTCGTACAAACACATGGACACGTTCTCACCTCCACTGCTCTGGGTGTTTTGTCTTTTTATCTTCTGCTCCACAGTTTGACTTTAGATGACACAGTCTCATAGAGGACACAGAAAAGACTCGCACTTGTACAGAAACTTGGTTCATACACGTGTCACTTTTCCATTTGGGTCATGCGTAAAAGTTTATCCATATTTACTAAATGTCCAAAAAACATTAGTGCGTAATGTCGTTTTTTCCATTAAATCACAAATGTGATGATTTGTTTATTTGTTACAGTGAGAGGACACGAGAAGTCATTCCATAAACGTCGCGACAAATGTAAATATGGTGTTTATTTACAGATAGACACATCACTGTCAAAGTGGGAGGGGGCTATCCTGTCCATTAGGAGGATGTGACACTGGTGCACCTTTATTTAGATCATACTTGGACTACTGCCTTTTATTTATCTATTTTTTTGTATAATTGTATTTTTTTCATTGGGAAACATACTTTACAACAGGCAGTGAAGCACATTTGTAAACATGTCTGAAAAATCAACAACGACAAAGTTTGAAATCCAACATACACACTTCCACAAAAGTTTTCTGCCTAAAACAACTGCCACAAACTATTTTACTCCTTTTCTTCAATGTAAATACATGTGCATTTGTTTGTGCGTTTTCCATAATGACGATGTGTGAATGAGTTCAGCTTAAAACTAGCGTCTTCCTCTTTGTCACCTCTTCTACAGAATGTTCATCTCGCTTTAGCGCTTCCTGCTAAGACCGCCCCCTGGAGGCCGTTAGCCCCTAAAAATATATACTCAAGCCACATCGTTGTGTTACATTATGCTGACAATTTTATCCAAAATGACTTACAAGGTATAGCGTAAAGGCCCTTGGCCAAGGAACCACCTGAGGTTCGAACTGGCAACCTTCCACACCAAAGGCAACGGTGTAAACTGCTAAGCTATCCAGTCATATCCAAAATGTTATGTTGTATAAGCTGCAGGGTTCAAACTGAGATAAAAGTAGCGGTTTATAGTCCAGAAAGTACAAAAAGTCTAAAAAAATCTATTTATATAAAAGTATATTTACGTAGTTCATGATATTGTGTTGCTAATGGCAACGGTTTAAGCTAACGTTGACTCTGGTGCTTTAAAACCTGTCACATTATATGCAGATGAATGCAGGCCATACGCAGCTCACAACACTTTCATTTACAATTCATTTCTGCACAAATCCACTCACAGTGAACGAAGCGTCCGCAGCGTTGCGTCCTTCTGTCTGTCTGCCCACACACGTCTGTCTCATGCCCACTCTCTGTCTGTAGTCGTGTTAATGTGGTGTTATTTGTGGGGCACAGAACACTTTCATCTGGCCTGGCACCGCATTCGTTCACAACGACTTTATGATGTGTGAGGTTCAGAACGCAGTCAGACATGTTTCTGAGTGACCTCAGCTGTGGCAATCAACGGCGTTATGACAAAGGCGGCGAGAGGTTGGAACTGACAGAGAGAGAGAGAGAGGAGGGAAGAGGGCGAGCGAGAAAAAATAAATACAGCCCGGGACAGAATTTAACGCCTTTCTTCCTTTAATGAACAGGCCCTTTAATCATCCTCAGACTATTAAGGTCCAATCTCAACTGTGAATATTGTTGAGTTTTAATAAGGATAACAAGTCTTAATCAAACCGTTGACTTTGACTGGGTTTAACGTCTATTCTCGTCCGTTCCTGCTCATTCAAGCATCAGTCGCCTCCCTGGTTTTTTCATGTTAATACTAAAAAACAGTCCATTTTTCTTCAGGGTTTCTCGCCTTCAGTCAGCGTTTTTCTTATTCCCACTTCCTCCCTTTGTTTTCTCACCAAACTCGCCAGCGTTCTAAACACTCTGCAATTTCAAACCAAACCCAACTGAACCCATTCCCAACTTCTACCGCGCGACAGAACAATTTTGAACAGAAATATGCACTTGCAAAAAAACACAAGGCTATTTATATGTTACATTACACTTGGCTAACACTTTCATCCATACCGTTTTACAAGGTATAGGCATGTATAGCATAAAGGGCCTTGCCCAAGGGCCCACCTGGGATTCAAACTGGCAACCTTCCGCACCAAAGTCAGCGGTGTAAACCACTAAGCTATGCAGTCACTAACCGCTTTAAGTCGCATTACCCACATACTCTATATTTATCTGATCTTTTATTTATTAATTTAAAATTACACAATGTCTTTCTTTTTTGTCAACGCTGTGTCAGTAGTCGCTTTATTGATTTTGGTCAAATATTGATAAAAACAGAAGTCAGTTTTTCCACTCCTCACCCCTCGGAGACATATAAAGTCTTTTTTCTCTGATTCTAACACCTGTATCATGGCATCATCAATGTTTCACAATATTTACAATGTAAATATTGTGTTGATTTACAGATATATTCATTATTTTTATTATTACTATATTATTATTATCTTTCTATCCTGCAGTAAATAAATTAAAAAAAAAAAAAAGTTTGTCAAATTACCAAGGGCTATGAAAATAATCTCCAAGTGAATTAAAGTAAATGTAGATTCATTTGTGTTAGCATAAATAATCCTCTGGCTACAGCCTCTTCCTTTTTCAGTTACAAATTGTGTAAATTACATGTTTTTTTTTTTTACGTATATGTATGTATGTTTTATACATTAAAAAACATGCATACATGTACATTTTTCATGGTTTTTCAGCAGTCATAGTGAGAAAAGTGAGCACTAGCCCATAAATACCTCAGTCTGAGTTTGTATTGTTCATATAAACAATAAATAAGGCTTATTTTATGAATTTATAGAGTAATATTTAATTAAACTGATGCCTTAAATCCCCTTTTCAACAGCTAACAAGAGGCATTTTTGAAGAAGAAATGTCAAATGGATGCAGGAACAAAGAGGAATGAGGTTTTAACTACTGTCTGTGGTCAGTATGCAACTGAAAAATATGTGTTGAGTGTTTTTTTTTTTTTTTTAACGGCGACAAACACAATGTGGCCGGATGAAAAGAAAACAAAGGCAGCGGGAAAACACATGGGAGTCTGGCAGAATTACTGAAATCATTTTGCTCCAACACAGTAATCATTTACAATATAAAATTATGCAAAATAAGCTATTTTGTGCTTCACCGTTTCATTGCATTATGGTCGGTTTAAAGCATCACCAGTTTTGTATTACATATTCGATTACATCCGGCGCTTCTTTTACATAATTATAAGGCGTGTTTTTAATAATCCATGAAAAAAGACTATGCTTCACTTCCATTTGATCTGCTGTTAAAGGTGGTTTTATAGCGGCTGCTACGTTAAAGGATGGAAGACTTATTCACCTCTGCTATAATGTCCAGGTACACATTTTTTTTTTTTACGTTTTGTTATAATACAGGTCCGGGTCCAGTTCATTGCATTTTAGCAGAAACACTATTAAACTACGAAACACTGCATGAGCGTGACATCATAGGATTCCTGTGGATTTCAGTATTTATCACATGACCAAGACAGGAGAGGAAGTAAGTGAGCAGCAGTGAAATAGTGATGATAATAAGTTGTGTTTGATAATTATATATAGAATTTGCAGTTACTTATTCTATTTAATCTGACCTTGTATGTTCTATACTGCCCATCAGGGGCCTCAAACTCAGCTGACCTGGGGGCCACTGGAGCTAGAGTCTGGGTCAGGTTAGTATTCCACAATAAAAGCCTTTCTTTACTTTACTCACAGATAATAACGTGCACTTTTTGATGAATTCGCCTTCTTTGAATGCGTTTCCCACCATAGAAATCATCTCATCTATATGATTAGCTTTTCTATTCTATGACTATCTTATCTAATCTATTGTATATGATTTTCTATCCTATTCTATATGATTAGCGTTTCTTTTCTATTCTATTCTATATGATTCTCTATCCTATTCTATATGATTAGCTTTTCTATTCTATTCTATGATTAGCTTATCTATTCTATATGATTCTCTATCCTATTCTATATGATTAGCTTTTCTATTCTATTCTATGATTAGCTTATCTATTCTATATGATTCTCTATCCTATTCTATATGATTAGCTTTTCTATTCTATTCTATGATTAGCTTATCTATTCT